>CM057454.1:682217500-682305000 GCA_016271365.2 Neoceratodus forsteri
GAAAGGCGCCTTCTATAAATAAAACTGACTTGACTTGATAGGCCCTGGGATGGATGACAGTGGAAAGTTGGTTAATGCCCAAGATCTGTCTAAACTTTATGCAGCAGTACACTAACCAGCAACCTCAGATGTAGCTTATTATTTCTACTTACACTTTTCCTCCCACCACAGGGTCAGTAAGGCACTACAGCAGATCAGTCCAGACACAAGCTCTAGTGCTGACAAACTGGAACCCAAGCCTCACAGTTTTATAGCTATATACATAACCCAGCCTGTTACAGATATGTTTATTTATTTATTTAGAGTATCGGTTTTACAGACCTTTGAGTCAGAGACTCATTTACAAACGCACCTCGTCAAGAGAGCAAACATCACAACAGTACAGTACAATACAATACAATGATAAAGTACATATTCTGTCATAGATATGTAGCTATATAGAAAGTGACACCAAAATGGGCCCCGTAAGATCCATCTAGTCTGCCCATGTCCCTACCCCTTCCCTTAACTGCTACTCAATGTTATGATGCTTTTGTACTTATCCCAAGCATTCTTAAAAGCCCCAACTGTCCCTCGAAACACACAGTCTGGAAGTGTGGTAGACTGACTCCTTTGCACAAAGGTGAGAGTAATGCTGACTTAGACCAGTAGGGACCATATCTATTTCCCCAGTCTTAGCCAAATTATCAAACGGGGTCTCCCTTGGTACTGGCATAATGAGGGCCATTTGACCCTTTATTCATAAATATGGGTTGATGACAGTACCCTTACAAATATCCAGTGTGACAGCAGTGACATTTTTTGTTATGTTGCTATTACTGATGTATCTAATTAAGATATCTTTTTTATCTCATGATTTTTTACCTGCACTCCTGTGGTGTGTGTGCGTGTGTCTGTGTTTGTCTGTCTGTCTCTGTATCGGTATCTATATTTGGGATATGACAAGGGTGAGAGTGAGATAGTAGAAATATCTTCACGAGCTATTCTTGACCTCTCCGAAGAGGTCAAGTATGGCAAGAGAAGATTTTTCTGCTATCTCACTCTCACCCATGTCATATTTGAATTCTACAAGTGTTTCGGTGATTTTGTAACAGAGAGGCTCAAAAGTTACAAAAAGAAGAAAAAAGTTCAAAATGTAAACTGTGGCCTTCTGATCAATGTCTCAGCACAAGAGAAACAAATCAATACATTGTACATCAGTACACTTATTGAGCTAGAAGGTGGCCTTTACTTCATTAGAAGAAGACTGCATTGCCCAAAAGCTGCAGGCGGCTGGGGCGGGGACAGTCACAATTATTGAATTCTGAACCAATCTAGACTGCTTCAACTTCTTCTGCTGATTTTATTTATTTATGGAGATCGTCTGGTCTGCTAGTCTTCTTTGGGGCCTGCTGTTGCAGCCTATGTTGGATGAAAATTGAATTAACCCTGGAAGTTTGCCCCTCTTTTCTGCCTTCTTCTGAGTCTGTGCTTTCTCTTCACATGAAGTTATTGTGCTAGGAGGGAGTCTTCATGGGAAGAAGACTGTGTTGCCCAAAAGCTGTGGCGAGGCTGGTGCGGGAACAGTCAGTTGCTGAATTCTGAACCAACATAGACTGCTACAGCTTCACAGTCTGCTTGCAGTAGGGGAGACATTCACCCTGCTCCACCTCATCATTCCCAAAAGTAAACTAGGATCATCTCATTGAAGTGTGTTACTTTTCAAATTCACCCTAGTCAAGTGCACATACATTACCCCTGTCTGGTTCTGCCTTCTAATTTCAAATTTAAAAAAAAAAACCTTATTACTTGCAAGAAACAGACATACAGTTGTTATAGTGAGCATAATACATTAATAATAACTGGGGAGCCTTTTCTCCCATAGGGAAACATGGTTATAATTCCGAACATGCAGCCGGTCCAGCAGTTGGATTTCTGCTTGTGGCGCCAGTGACCCTGGTTCGGGAACGGACCCGGGTCGCTGGAGGGCCATCCGGGAGAGAAGTATGGAGTGTCCTATGGACAGCTCTCCTCCGGCGGGAGGGTGGGGACACTGGCGTTTGACGGACTCCTGGTGGAGGCCGGGGGCATCGCAGCTACGGGTGCTTGACAGAATTCAGGGGGCAGGGTGGACGAAGGACATCATTGCATGTCCCCACCTCCTGGGGGGACAAAAAAGGGGAAGAAAAAACACCCTGCTCTCACCGCCTTAATGATGCCCACTCCGGCTGTATTGGCTCTCAGGCCGACTCCCGCCTCTCCCATGATCGCAGTGCCACCACCCCACCCTGGGGGGCAAGCCAGGGGGTCTAGGAGGACGGTTAATACGAGTAGCCGTAGCTGGAGTTTGTAACTGGGCAGATGGTCCGGCGGTAGGTGGTAGGGGAAGCGGGCAAAATGCAGAATAAAAATAATTCAAGCGATGCACTGGGTTTCCCTTGCTCCCGCATCGCAGCGTGCCACCTCCCCCACTTTCGTGGGAAAGCTGGCTGCTTCGTCATTGACTCCGTGGTACGTCAGTTAGTCAAAGATTTAAAAAAAAAAAAAAATGCCTCAGCAGTTCAGTTTGCAATCCATGTTAAAACTTTAAAAAAAAAAATGGTATTTCAGTGCCACTTTGCAGTACAGGCTGTGGACAGCGTTTTATTCCAACAACTGGATCAGCTGTTTTATTTTATAAAATGCTGTGACAAGAGAAGGCTCCCCAACAATTATATAAAATAAAACATGGGGTGGTGTGTTTAACCCGAGATTTTACACACCTCCTTAGTGTTGGATGCTTAAAATAAACCCCTCAAGCAATCTCACACTTTTCTCTTGTGGCTTCTGTAGCATCCGACACCTGGGTGGGGGGTGTAAAATCTCATTAAACACACCACCACATGTATTATTCTATGTGTCACTTAACCATGAGGGTGCCACTCTTCTTAATACATATGCAATAAGACACGCCAGGGTGTGTAATTATGCTGTAATAATTGCATGGATTGTGGTTGTTGTTAGGCATGAGGCACTTGCGTTGAGTGCCTTTAAACACCCAAGAGCACAGTGCAATTATTACAGCATAAATACACATCCCTGAAGCATCTTATCACACTTATAACGTGTAGAGAAAATGTTAAAGCTGTTTAAAAAAAAAAAAAGTTTGTGAAAACATTATTTATTATTGTAACTGCATTTTGAGATAAAGTAGTCCCTTTCTGTTAAATCGGTTAACTCTTATTTTGGTAATGGGTACAGCAGTAGAACAGCTAGTGGTGATTTACATGCAGTAACAAGGAATGCTGGGTAGATTATAAAGGGGTCTAAAATTTCTCCCTACTTAGAGGTGCAGTCTCCTATTTTGGTAGTGGTGATTGCAGCATAGTACCTAACATGTAAATATATATAGCAAGGCATTGTGGGTACAATATGAAGCTATCTTTCATTTTCCTTACTAGGAGGTGCAGTCTCCTACTTTTGTAGTGGCTACACCAAGATACAATCTGATACTTATTTTCAAAATGAGGCAATGTACATACAGTATATAACTGACAAGATTTCTTTAATGTGAGGTGTAGTCTCCTATTTCTGTAGTGAATACAGAAATAATAGCCTGTATAACGAATTTACAAAGTGAGGCATTATGGGTACAGTAAATAGCTAATTTTTCTGTCTGCCAAATCAAAGTGCAGTTTCCTGTTTCTACCATTTAATAGTGTTTACAGCAGTACAGTCAAAAATGTTTCTGTGATGCAGGTAGGCCAGAAAGATCATTTGCCATTCTATGTAGACATTTTCACTTTTACTGCCTTCTGGTGAAGTGACAGGTGTGAATGACAACTCCTGTCAGAATGTGGAGTGTATACTTTCTATGTTAATGTTGTAGGGCTTGAATGGCTGTCAGTAGTTCAGGAGTGTAATTTTGTGGGCAATAATTGCACAGCTCTGAGCTTCTTTCAGATAATCAAATCCCTGGAATTTTTCTACACATGTTCTAATAAGATATAATTTGCCATCAGTTTTTTCTGTGGTCCAAACCAGTTGATATTGGCCATCATAACTGGCCAGTTATTACGGCAAGCACGCTACAGAAACCCAGTAATCAGCTGCGCTTGAGACTCGATCAGAGCACAGCTTTCTCACATACCTAGTGTGTTTACGGCACTTTCAAACCCTGAGTCACTCCTCTCCACCCTCCATCACCACATTAAATAAATGTTTTGAACCACTGACTAACCTAAAAACGATATGAAATTCTCTCCCCCCCCAAAAAAAAAAATATGACAGCAGTCTGACAAATGTGATTTCCAGTCAACTGAAAAAGTGGTTGCACTCAGATGTTTAGCACTCGGTTTAAAAAAAAAAAAAAAAAGATGAGAAAGTGGTTTACTTTGATGAAATTTTATTTTTCCCCACAAAGATAGAATTGCAGCTCTGGAGAAGAGGAGCTGGGGAACTTAGAAGGAGGACTCCTACACAGGGCAGAACTTTGATGCCTGCCTTCAGCTGGGGTGGGAGGGTGGGATTGATGCCAGAAATTACAAAAATAAATAAATAATTGATGGGGTGGAGTTCAGAATTCAAATTTAATACACACCCTCTGTGTGTGATGCTTTTCTAAACCCTTTGAGCTACGCTCTTGGGGTTTATACAGTCTCTCACACCTCGGGCATGTATTAAATTCTCGTAACACACTCCTCCCCATCCATTATTCTCTATATAATTGGATTAATGCTATAATGACACGATAGGGGGGTGTCAAAGCGTCATAAAGACAAAAAAAAAAAAACAGAATTCATATGCAGTTTATGCTGCTTTGTAAGAGTCCATGGGCAGCATAGTAATTTGCCCTTGTTAGTCAGCGTCACTGTTCTCCACAAGTTTCTTCCCTACCCAAATGAAAGGATAGAGAGAAGTCCACCATGATATACCTTTTCTGTGTGTACTGCCAAGTACACTAACATTCCTATGAGGGAAGAACAATAACAAAAAAATATTTCTAAGGTGCAGACATTGTAACCCTTTCAGATAGTATAAACAGTTTCAAACAGTTAACCCTTAGGCTGCCGGAAGATTTAGAACGCATAGGTTTTTAGGACAAGATATCTTGTCGGCAGCAGCCTAAGGGTTTAATATAGCCAAAACTGGAATTATCAAAACAGACTCCCTCAGCCTAACTATGAGGGAGGCCAGTAGAAATGTGAATCACAACTTCAGTTCGTTGTGCTGCATGGCAGAGGGTAAACTAAGTATTTAATGTCAGCCTTTTTAATTTCACTCTGACATGGCAAGTGTAGTAAAGCTAGCAACTGCTGAAGGTTGGTGCAAAAAATAAGATCCATAAAAAACAGCTCTGGATAATCAGTGAGGGGGATTTTGCAGTATGTGCAAGTTGCAAATTGTGCTGTTAATACAGACATAAGGTACGTAGCTTGAGGAACTTCAGTGAGGCAGTAATTGCTGGATAACAGGCCCCTAGCTGAAAGTTGTCATGATCCGGAAACATCTAGAGCAGCACAGGGAAGCTGTTAATATTAAGAAATTTTATAAAAGAAGGTCACCACTGGCTATATAGCGATACACCAGGTTGGTAAGTCGAGTCACGGGGGAGGTGTGGAGAGGAAGGGGTTGGGACCCTGAGTTGGCCTAGATCTATGAACAGTTTTAATTTATTTGTATGGCGAGCTTTCAGTAATGCAGAGAAGCAGCATAGCATGATAGTAGGCAGGCTGATGGAGAGCCTGTATATGATGGCCAAAGAGGACATCCCTGTTAAAGTTGAAGCAATTGCAGAAGAGAAGCGCCCTGGAGTGCATTTGGGCAATGAATACATCAATGCTGTTAGTGGGAAGGCATTTACAATGTGTATTGGCAAGAACCTTGAAGAAAACCACCAGCTGGCAGCTGTCAAAAGTGCAAATTATATTTCAGTACTTATTGACTGTAGGATGAACAGTGGTGTAATTGAAAAGGAACTCTTATATCCTGTATATCATTTATATTGATCCCAAAAATCGCCAAGTTGAACTCAGATTTCTATGAATGAAAGCCGTTTTAGATGGCACAAGCAAAGGATTGAAAAATTTTTGTAGATTGTGACCTTAGTAAAAAAAAAAAAAAAGGTGGGATTTAGGGCTGATAGGCATCTGCCAACATGGGTGTGAGACGAGGACTTGCTGCACTTCTATGGGTAGAACAAATTGAGTGATTAATTGCTGTTCACTGTTTCTCACATGGGTTTCAGTTGGTCATAAAGATGCTTTGGATAAAATCTGTTTAACTGAGGTTTTAAACCTTCTGAACCATCTTTTTTTTTATCTCTGTCAGAAAAGTCTAAGTGACTGAGAGAATTGAGGTTCCTTGCCCAGGCAATGGAGATGGGTACCCTGCTAGTTGGGTGACTCAATACTGTCACCGTGATGTTGGCGATGGAATGCTGCTAAAGACTTCTTTTGTGACTTTGATTTATTAGCGTGTTGTGATTTGAGTGTTAGCGCTGCAGCTGGTATTTTACAGTGTGGTGTTCTTAGAGTGTTGCTGAGTACTCTAGTGTTGGCAGGTGTGTCTCATTTTTGATTGAAGTCGCCCGTGTGTCTGTTGCTGCCGTGCTCTGTACTGTAACTTATGCCCTTAGTAATGTCAGAACACACAGCACCTCTGCCTCATGTAAGTCTCTCACTGCCGGAGTCATAACCAGATCTCTAATATGCCATGAACTGGAGTTGATTATATTACTAGATTGGGGGGGGGTGCAGGGGCCAGAGCCTCTACACTATGTCATGGGTAGCTGTACATGTTTGTTTGTGTATGTTGACTGGGTGTGCTTTGATTTTGATTGTTTCTTTGTTTCAAAAAGAATTTGTGCTCATGCAGGTTGCCCTTAATGCGCAGCTGATGTCGGCAGATTGCGCTTTAGTTTACATCGCCAGATTGACTGTCGCTGCGGCATGGGTGATCACAAGAAGGCCTATGTAACAAGTTGGGTGAAACATAAACTTCTTGTCACCCAGGCTGTTGCCAAATAATTCCCTGTAATTTGTGCCTATTTAGAATCTATTGCATATCCGACTCATGACCAGGCCAAAGCCAAGGGTGTGTTGCAAATTTTAACTGAATTCCAAAAGATGGCACACCTTTTGTATTTTGAACAGTTGCTTCAGACGCTTGCCAGATTCTCACTAGCACTCCAAAAAGAAGTAGTTGAAAGGCCAGAGCCACTTAGCTCTGTTGATGCTTTGAGAAACACTCTTGAATCTGCAGAGGAGTGGTCCATTAGGTGGCAGTGAACTTAAAATTCTCTTAAAAAATGGGTCCGATGTTCTTTCAGGTGAATGTCCTGAAGTTATTTACAAGGGTGTGAAATTAACATATTTCAGTGGCCAAGCTGTTAAAAATGTTTAAACAGTAGTGTAAGAAATACATTACAAACATTGAGAAGTTGTGCGAAAACAGGTTGTTCTTGACTGATGACATTTTCTATAACCATGCAAAATTATTAGATACCAGACTTTGGCCATCAGACCCAAAGTAATTGGAGCTGTATGACAACAATGACATTACTTTACTAGCTGACTATTTTCACAACTTTTGCAGTCTGTCTGTGACAACACTCTGGTGCTTGCAGAATGGCAAGAGTTTAAGATTTTTTGCTCAAACTAACTTTAAGAATATGCCTTCTTCCACTGACTGGACAAAGCTGGCATGGGACTTTCCAAAATGTATATCCTAATCTTTTGAAGATTGTGAATGTGATGAGAGTATCTCTTGTTTCTAATGCAGCAGTGGAAAGGTGTATTTCAGCTATGAACAAGGTTAAAACTGGATAGCATTTCTGGCAGATGACACTGTAGAAACACTGATTTAAAAAAAAAAAAAAAAGGCCACCTCCAGTTGAATTCAAACCAGAAAGGGCTGTAGACATATTTTTTAGCCTAAAGCCCAGATGTCCTGGTAATATATAGTAGCTCAGGATGTCGAGCCTGGTCTCCCCCCTTCAAAAAAGGGTTAGAATGACATCACTACTGTCTGATTGCCTACTGTGAAGATAGTGGTGGTCGAGGATCTTACAAACATGGCAGGGACCAAGTGAAGGGCTTAGTGGTTGCTCAAGGTTATAGCAGTAGGGCAGGGAGCATGGTGGTCGAGAGTGAGGGCGCCAAATTTGAGTTGTGGCTGGGCTACATAAGACTGACCCAGCCACCTCACTACTCGTTAAGGAGCTGTAATTGCGGGGAGTGCTTCGGTGGGCAGTGATTGTTGGCTGCATCGGCGGCAGAGAATCCACAGTGGCCACACACGAGGCAGGAGGAGCCGGGGCTGCATCGGCAGCTGCATCAGTGGAGGGAGAATTCGGTGCTGCATAGGCAGCTGAAGTGAACACCGGGGGCACTGGAGTGGACTTCCCACCGGCTGCAGTGGGCCAGGGCTGGAGGGTAAGGCGCTGAATGGAGGGAGCACTGGAGCAGACTTCCTGGCGGCTGTAGTCGGCAGTGGGTCAGGGATGGAGTGAGAAGAGCTGGCATTGCAGTGGACCAATCAGGAGTGAGGGCACCAAATTTGAATTGTGGCTGGGCCACATAAGACTGGTCCGGCCACCTCACTACTCGTTAAGGAGCTGTAATTGTGTCTCACACCGCCCACCCCAGCATCAACTTCTATTAAATGGTCGGAGAGGGTGGAACCTTGGGGGAGGGCATGGTGACACTGGTTGAGCTGGAGCAATAAGAAGCTTGAAATTGATGCTGGACAGGTGGGGGAGCGGGCATAAGTTTGATATACTCTGCTGGTGTGGGCTTGGTGGTTACTGTTGGAGGTTGCAATTAACTTTTGGGGTCATTGGGGTTACTATTTAGGGGATTGTTGATGATTGATAGCTGGATACTGTGAGGATTGAGGATAAATTGCTGAAAACTGTCTACTGCTGGACTTTGCTGATGTAAAACTGATTATTGCTGGGTATTGTGTGTGTGTATTGTTGATATGGGCATATTATTCACTCCCAAAATGAGGGAGGGCTTGGGGACTGTCAGTCGGGCATCTTGGTGAGGCGATTGGGTGTACAGGATGTGGGGCGACCATAATATTAAATTGGGCATGGAGGTTCGGAGGGTGCCTAGTGTGTTTTCGACTGGAGGGTCTTAGGAAGGAGATCAGGGGGGTTAGAAGGCAGCTGGAAGGGGGCGGGATGGGGGGTAAGTTGGGGTATGGACCATATGTACTTGGACATGGCCAAAATGGCATACCCCAGGGGTGCAAGTGGACAAGGTCAAAAGGGCATCTCCCAGGGGATAGGTGAACCATATGGTCACTTGAGAGGAGTGGGAGGCGGAACAAGCAACGTATGGGAAGCAAACCGTAGGGAGGTTGCTGGACAGAGGGAGCAGATGAGGGAGGGGTGGAGAGAGAAAATCGGGGGCAAGCATCACACTTACAAACCGATTCACCCTACTATATCCGGGAGATGAAATAGAGGAGGATAGTGGGAGGGGAGATCAGGCAGACAGGGTTCAGCCAGTAAGCTGAGGGAGGCGGAGGACAGAGGAGGGAGCCAGATTCAAGGGAAAGGAAGGAGGAGGGAGGGACATGAGCCTAGGTTGGAGGGAAATATGATAGAAGGGAGGGCACTGAGGGAGCCCAGGGTGGAAGGAGGCAGGACTGGGGTCAGGTTGGTGTCCAGGCTGGGGAAGTCAATCAAGGGGGGGCGGGGTTGGCGGTAGAGAGTTCTCTAGATAGGGCAGTTTCGAGACACAAATCACCGGAAGAACTAGATAATAGGGTAGGGAGAAATACAGTAGATGGGATGGGAAGTGCAGGCTCAGAGTGAGGGGGAGTAGCGGGAGGTTTCTTGGGTGTGGGATAGGATGTTTTTAGTTCAGGAAGGGAGACTGGGTAGAAAGGGGAGGGCAAACTCTGATCACTCGGGAGATTGGTGGGGGCGAGGAGCAAAATGTCAGTCGCAGGTAAAAGGAGTATGTTAGAGCATGCACATGAGGGTGGTCCCCAGGCTGATGGGGAAGGGAGGAGCAAGCAGGGGGTTGTTGACAGAAGGAGGAGTCTGGAAGGAACAAAAAGGGCTTACAAAGACCCCCAGGCTGACGGCAGGGGGTTGATGACAGGAGGAGGAGTCTGGAAGGATCAAAATGGGCTATCAAAATGGGGGGTGGGGCGAAGGTGATACTGCTGGGAGACTCCTTGACCAGGGTAATCCAGTGGGAGGGGGAGAATAAAAGCAGCGCAGTCAAGGCTGAATATATACCAGGACTATCTGTACACAAGGCTAAATTCCACCTATACTCGTTAACACTGGATTGCAGGGGATCCCCAGACTTCCTTGTACATTTGGGGACAAATGACTTGGAAGGGAACAGTGAGCTAGAAATACAGGCTAGATTCTGGGAATTGGCCAGGGTTTGTCACTCTGAAAGAAGCAAAATTTCCTTCTGTGATATTCTGCCGGTACCAAGGGCAACTGGGGAAAATGAGCAAAAACATAGAGGGGTGAACCAGTGGTTCAGAGACTGGTGCAAGGCAGAGGGATACTTGGGAGGATAAGGGGTTTTATGCCAGGGATAGGTTACACCTCATCCTGGAGGGAAGGGAGATCTTGAAATTAAAATTTGCTGGATTTATAGGCGAGAAGTGGGGTTTAAACTTGTAAAGGGGGGGTCAAATAATAAAAAGACCCCAGTAGGGCTATTTGAGGGTCCAGGTCTAGGGCACAAGAGGAGTGTGTGGGGGGAGACTATGTTGCAAATCTAAGGAAAACTGTGCAGAAAGGGATTATGAGGGTTGGGGGACTGGAGAGAGGAGAAGTCGGGTGGAGGACAGTCCTTATCAGTGCCAGGAGCATGAGCAATAAATGTCCGAGCTCCAGGCTATGCTGGCTGAGGGAACAGCGGATGTGGCGGCAATTACAGAGACATGGGCCACCCAGAGAAATGACTGGAACCTAAACTTAGAGAGCTGTAAGATATTCAGGAAAGATAGGGGAGTGGGAAGAGGGGAAGGGGTTGGGCTGATAGAAATGACAGTGGTTGGTGGAGTGGAGGAGGCTGGAGGGGGTGTGGAGGTGATTTGAGAAACCCTGCAAATGAGGGGAGGGAAGAAATTGAAGATAGGGGTGGTATACAGGCCCCCCTCAATAGAGGCGGCTCTGGAGGATAAACTGGTTGAGAACCTTGAGTGTCACTGTGACCTTGGAAAGGGTAGGGTGGTAGTCATGGGTGATCTTAATATTCTGAGGGCGGACTGGGACGCCATGACATCTTCTGTAACCAGGGAACAGAGACTGGATGTCTCTCAGGATGCCTTCCTGGTCCAACAGGTGGGGGAACCTACTAGAGAGGGGTGGATATTGGACGTTGTCCTAGTGGACAGTGAACAGATAAGGGGCCTGGAGGTGTGCAGTCCACTGGTGGGTAGTGACCACGCCATTGTCTGGTTCCTGCTGTATCTAAAGGGGGGAGGAAATACGGACTCATACAGTAGTGGTTGACTTCAGGGGCGCGGACTTTGTAGGTATGGGTAGGATTCTAAGGAGAGGTTGGACATGATTAGGCGGGACATGGATGCTGGAAGCTTGAGAGACCATTAAAGAAGGGGTGCAAGAGGCTACTAGGTCCTGTACTAAAGTAAGGTGCAAGCATGGTGGAACCAGCAAGCCATGTTGGTGGACCAGGGAGGTACAGGAGGCAGTGAGGGGAAAAAAAGGCTGCCTACACACGTTTTAAACGTTCTAGGTGGAACAAGGAATGAGGAGGGTATGAACTATTGGCTAGGAAAGTCACCAGTGTGGTGAGGGGCGCCAAGGCAGGGATGGAAAAACCGGGCTAGGGATATCCGGAGGGGTGGGGAAGGAATTCTATAGATAAATGAGAGAAGAGAAAAGAGAGGACACAGATCAACAGGATTAAGACTGTGGGGGAGTGGGCTCAGGAAGCAGAGGAACAGGCAGAGGTGCTAAACGAGTACTTTGCCTCAGTCTTTGCAGAGGGTGACAGGGGATCTCTACAGCCTGATGGGAGGGAAGAGGAGCCAGCAAAAGCAAGAGGTCAGTCTCAATCTGAGACCAGAGGACGGAAAGAGGCTAGGGTACAGGCTGGGCCAGACCCAGAAGGAGTAGGAAGGTTGCATGAGGGAGAGGATTTGGGGGATCACAGTGGATAGGTGAGGGAGGCCCTTCGGAAGCTAAAAACTGATAAGGTGCTGGGGCCGGATAGACTACATCCGAGGGTTATGAAGGAACTGGTGGCTGCACTCTTTAACACCTTTCTGCAGACGGGATGGGTGCCACAAGACTGGAGGTGGCTTATGTAGTGCCTATACATAAAGGGGGTCTAGGAGGCAATGGGGAATTATGAGGCCGGTCAATCTAACATCTGTGGTAGGCAAAATAATGGAGGACTTTAGCAAAGAGAGGCTTGGGAGGTAGTTGGAAAGGTTAGGACACTAGGATGATAAACAGTATGGCTTCGTCCCGGCGAGATCGTGTCAGTCCAACCTCATAGAGTTTTATGACTGGGTGACGGGAGCCTTGGATAGACATAGGCCGGTGGATGTGCTATACCTGTACCTAGATTTCAGCAAGGCATTTGATTCAGTGCCCCATAATGGACTGATAGTAAAGATGGGGGAGATGGGGATGGGAGGACAGGAGCTCAATTGGGTCGAATATTGGCTTTCAGGGTGTTTACAGAGGGTAATGGTTGGTGAGATACTCTCCCCCCCCCAGGAAGGTAATCAGTGGAATCCCTCAAGGTTCAGTATTGGGGCCACTCTTATTCAATGCCTGCGTCTCAGATATAGGGAGGGGGGTTAGGAATAGGTTGTCTCCTTGTGGACGATTCAAAACTGGGAGCACTGGTAGATTGGGAAGAAGCGAGGGAGACAGTCCAGGGGGATCTGAATATCCTGGGCAGGTGGTCAGGGAGGTGTGGACTGAAATTTAATGGCGGGAAATGTAAGTGTAATGCCAGGCTGATATGCCGTTTGTATCTGACAGCAATACCAGGTGGGCTGGATTCAGGGAGGAATAGGCCACTTGGCATAAAGGCTAGGTTTGGCTATTCTGCACAGGGCACCCAAGTAGCTCCGAACACAGGAAGCAATAACTGTAATGTCCAATACCAGAAGTGGGATTCTAAACTGTGGCTTTTATTCACATTCAAACAGAATAAACAAAGTATAGATGGACCCCCACAAGGCTACACTCCTGGTAATGCAGATTAAAGGAGACCAGAACACATCCTCATCACTTTAGCCCTCAGGCTCTACCACACACTGGGCACACAGCCCGGACTTGTACGCTGCTTTGGGTTAACACAGCCCGAACTTGCACAGTGCTCTGGGTTTTCCCTGGCTCGGCTCCCTTGCCAGCCACTTGGGCACCTTCCATACTTCATGGAAACATTTTGTGGTGGCTCCCTAAACCACCTAAGAGCACTTCGGCTCCATCAGGGAATCCTCCTCCTCTTTAATCCCACGTTTGGGTACTTTCCTCAGGCACTGGCCAAGTACCTGAGAGAAAGCAACAGGTGTCTCAGAGCAAATCCATAGAGGTGAATTTGGTTATTACTGATGGCGGGGGTGGTCTCCCACCTCTTGCTCCCACAATTCATACCCGGGCCATTTCTCTGGACTGTAAACACCTCATCCTTTAGCACTTTACTATGTAGATTCTTGCTAAATGTATTTCACATTCAACTTGTCTTGCTTCCCATTTGTGCTGGACTTGAACATACTTAATAAGTGGCATTGTCCATTACTCTAGACCTCCCTCAGGTTAAGCAGTCCAATCCCCACATTCTTTCTTTCCATTTTGTGCTGCCTTGAACATACTTATAAATGGCTTTGTCCATTACTCTAGACCCCCACTGAGTTAAGCAGCCCAATCCCACATCTTCCGACTGTATTTGGCTGTCTTTTCTGACCCCACAGTAACAGTCCTTTAGTTTCCTTCTGTGTCAGGTGAAAACATGGCCCTTTTCAGAGCGAACTCACCCTTTGGTTGCAGGTGCCCACAGGCGTTTCCTCCTCAAGGAATCTCTTACAGAGCTTCTGGTGCCTCAGCACAACTCAGACAGGCAGCTTCTTTCCTTTAGCGGGACCCAGGGGGTTGCCCTGGAAACAGGCAGACACCTTCCCCATCCCATCAGGGATGGCTCTGAACTATTGGGAGGCGGTCTCCACCACTTCATTATCAGTTCCTGTGTTCCTCTTCAGGTGAAACACACCTAAACAAAAGTAGCTCTGTAACAGAGCTTAAAGCTCTGAGAGCCTGCACACACTCAGCTTCACTACAGCCTCTCTCTCTCTCTCTCTCTCTGACTGCACACAGACTGGCTTCAAATTCCCCAACATTCTACTCTAACCTTCAGCTGCAACATTCCAGTGTGGCTTATGCAGCTGCGACAGTTCTAAAATGATGTCATCCCTCAGTCTCAGCTGAGACTGAGAACAGAGTGAGACAGTGTGAAATCCATTTAACTGGAGTTTCACAAGCTGCCTCCCTGCCTACCACTAGGTCTTACTGGGATTCTAGTAACCCGGATAACGGGGGTTACATAAGGTACTTAATTTGGGGTCAAAAACCTGGGCCATGTTTACACCTGGGGTGGGGTCACACTGCAAGTCACTTGGGAGAAAGGGATCTAGGGTGGTGGTAGACATCAAAATTAATAACTCCGAAAACTGTAGAAGAACTGCAGCCAAAGCAAACAGGATACTGGGCTGCATAGCCAGGCAATTACGTCCAGAAGGAGGAGGTGATCCTCCCTCTATATAATGCCTTGGTCAGGCATTAGCTCGAGTACTGTGTACAGTTCTGGAGACCTCATCTGAAGAAGGACATAGCACTGTTGGAGAGAGTCCAGAGGAGAGCACCAGGATGATTCAGGACATGGAGGGAGGCCTTATGAGGAGAGACTGGAAGAGCTTGGGCTGTACACACTGGAGGAGAGGAGGGACAGGAGACATGATAGAGGTTTTCAAGAATGTAAAGGAATAACCAGGAGTGGAAACAAGGAGCTGTTTAGGCTAAAGAAGGAGGAACGACCAGGGGCTTGAGTGGAAGTTGGAGGGGAATTACAGGGGGTATAGGAAGCATTATTTCACTGAGAGGGTGGTGGAGTTGTGGAATGTGCTACCTGGGAGGCTGGTGGAGGAGGGCACAGTGGAGGGCTTCAAGAAGGGATGGGACAGGTACAAGGGGAAACTGAAACCAAAGAAGATCCTATCGGGGGGCTAGGTGGTGGGAAGGCGAGCAACCACTAGGTTGCTGGCTATTGAGCAGACAAGACAGACCATTTGGCCTATTCTGCTGGGTTTTAGTATGTTAGTGGGGGTTAGAACCCTGCATGGGCAATAGGTCCTGGGTTTGTTAGGGTTTATGGGTAGACTGGATGCACCAGTGATCTTTTTCTGCTGTCATTGTGTTTCTATGTATGTTTTTAAGTTGAAAGGTCACTATAAAACATATAGAATACTGAATCAGAGAGGAGCTTTTAACAGTGCTGATGACATCGCAGTAGCCATGTGCAGTACTGAAGCCAGCAGATGCGAGATGCTTTAAGGGGCACTTTCTAAATGTTGCAGTTTTTACTGTTTGTGATTTTCTTTATCATTACTATCACAAAACCACCTAAACATCTGTTGTACAAATCAAACTGATGTGGGTGAGATGCTTTGAGTGGCATAGTTTGCAATTTGTACTTTTTTTCCTTTTGTAACTTTTTATCATTTATATCACAAAACCACTTAAACACCTGTTATACAAATCAAATATGACATGGGTGAGAGAGAGCTAGTAGAAATACCTTCACTTACTATACACGACTGCTTCTGAATTCACTTGTGGCTTTGCCACTCGTGAGGTCAGGAGGTCAAGTATAGCTCACGAAGATATATCTACTCTCTCACTCTCATCATGTCGTATCCCATATAGATAGATACGTCTATATATCTATAGTAAAGGTAAGAAAAAATCTGTGACAATCCAGTCTGCTGATTGGATGAAACACACCACATGACCATGCATTATTCCACAACAGCCACACGCCTGCACTTCTGTTCATCCCCAGAACCTTCTCGGCATTTTAAAAGATATGTAATTCACTACAGGGCATGCGGTCATGCTCTGATAATTTATTTTTATTTATTTATTTAACATTTTGGTGACCGGGAAAGGCACACTGATGAAGCTTGTTTCCAGGTGTGACCCGGGGGGGAGGGGTACAACACAGTAACAAAATGCACATACAAAGAGATAAGGTTCAGTTGGAGTACATACAGTCTGCATAGTGAAAATACAGATACAGAAAAAAGCAACATAGTATTTCTTGGACTGAAAGCGTAAGCAGCAATTCAAACAGGGATTCATATGACAACAAACAATTAAAGATGCATAGATACTGTCGGCAGTTAAGGGTCTGTGGCCCACCCAGTCTGCCCATTTAAGCTCATAAGATTACTTTGTCAAGAAGTCTGTTGCCTCTTACCCCTGACCTCTGGGATTCCCTTAGGTCTGTCCCATGTTTTCTTAAATCCTGTGATTGTTTCAGCCCCCACCACTTCCTCAGGCAGGGTGTTCTACTTGTACACCACCCTTTCTGTGAAAAAATTCTTTCTCATGTTTCCTCTGAATTGCCCTCCCTCCATCTTCATCCCATGCCCTCTAGTCAGTGTAAAGTATGGTATAAATTAGTGCATACAGATTCACATACGTAGTGTTTCTGACCAACGAGACTGAACAGGTAAAGGAGACCTAGACAGATGCAGAATCAGGTAGAGGAGTAGAAGGGGGAAGGTGGGACCATGCCAAAATGGAGGGGAGACAGGTGCAGGGTGGAGTTGCGAGGAGGTGAACAAGTTTTTTGAGAGAGAGGTAGGTTGTAGAATTTCGAAGTTCAAGAGTGAGTTTATTCCATACTATAGGAGAGGTAGACAGTAGGAGAAAGCACTCTGCCCCACTGCAGAGCGGGGATGGGGGATAGAGAAGGATTGGGGGTCCCAGGAGTGAAGAGAGTATAAGGGTGGAGAAGTGGGTCTGAGGCAGGATGAGAGGCGGGGAGGAAGGAGCCCAAATCAGAATTTGGTGATGAAGGTTATTGAGTGAACATACCTCCTGTGTGAGAGGGGAGTGATGGAGAGAACGGAATACAGAGAGCAGTGGTGCAAGCAAGGCGGAGAGTTTGAGGCAAATCTACAGAAGGGGTTCATTACGGTGTCCTGTTTAGAGAGGGATGTGTCTGGGGCTGTACTGTAGACAATATCAGCATTGTCAAGGGATGGGAGGATAATTTTAGAGAGAAGATCATGCCAGATAGGGAGTGAAAGGGAGTCCTTATTTCGATAGAGGAATCCTGGCTTGGGTTGTAGCTTGGAGACTAGGGTATCAATATGCATAGAGAAATTAAGGTGTCTATCAAGCCATACCCTAGGTATTTCTAGGCCTTAACCATATCGGGGAGGAGGGGGGTTGTCCTAGGAGTGAAATACTGGTAGGGACTAGATCCTGGAGAGCTTTTGAACCGAGCCAAAGGTCATTTAGATGGTCTTCTTGTTGTTTACCTTAAGATCGTTCGTTTGAAACCAGGCCAAGACATTACTGAATTCATACTAAAGGGGTGGTTGTACGTCTTTAGTGGATGGCCCCAAAATGAAGGTGACTGTATCATACGTGTACATATGAATGAGAGAATTGGAGCACATGGTAGGGAGATCCATTGATAAATATAGAGAAAAGTAGCGGGCCTATAATTGACCCCTGTGGGATGCCTGCCAGTATGGAGAGAGGAGGAGTTGCTGACTTGTTTGTACAGCTTGCTGTCTACCAATAAGATAGGAGTTAAACCAACAAATGGTGCCTTGGGTGGTTGAACGCACTTCGTGTGTCACAATTCACACCAAGGCGTGCTTATATCAGAGCACAACGGCACGTGCTACAGTGGAGTATCTATTACATAGATCATTCCTAATTAAGGGAGAGAAGGAGAAAAATTTGGAAATAAAAGCAACATTGTGTATAAATACATTTTCAAAATTTTTTCATGTTGGTGGTGAGGAATTACCTTATCCATTAGTCTACGCTTGTATTTTTTTTAGCCTATTTTTCTGCTAGTGTTTTCCTTTCAGGGTTGGTTCTTCTCACTAATCCCTGATTCCTTGGTCACAGGGAACATACATAACAGTGGGGTCAGGTGCCAGAAAGAGCGACTGAATCTTGATCACCATTGTACTGGGTGCCCCCTACCCTTTATACCACTCGTTAATTCCCCTTATGGATCCCCATGTTGTCTCTCACCATGAGCTGCCACGCTGCACCCTTACCCTGGCTGATACTGCAGGTATGTGTGCACCTTCACGCTACATGCCAATGCCACTGAGACTCTGCCAGCAGAAGGAGCCACTCCAGTGAGTGAACCCTACATTGCACTGGTCTAGGGAAGATGTCTGTGATCAGAATGGAACCCGGGTCTCCTGCACGGCACCATCATTGGGTTGGCATCCATCTCTCACTCTTTGCCATTTTGACTTTCACCTATGAGGTGTACATGGGCTTCTGTTCAGGGATTTCTTGGAGTTTGATTTTTTTTTATTTTTTTGTGGTGGGGTAGAGGGGAGAAGGGTTTGCATAGTGAAATCTTGAGGGAGTCCGAGCAGAAGAAAAGCACATTATTCTTTCTCTCTTGCTCCTTGCAATTTACTGTCACTCTATCAGACTTACAAGTCTGAGTCTTGCTCACATGCGAGCAACATTTGTTTGTTGCTGGCCTGGCTCCTTTGCCGTCTGACTGCTGTCTCTTATGACCCTGCCACTAACTGAAAGGAAGATCATGTCATTGCCTGTGCATCTATTTCTTAGAGCAGAGTCGGGTGCTGCTGACAGTTTAAGAACCATGGATCCAATACTCTTTAGCCTTAGTCCGTGTATGGTTGATATGCACAAGGGGGTAACTTGCAGAGTCTGTTTCTGTTTTCTGCAACTTTATCTTGGCCCTTGTTCACCACTTTTCCTCTTTGAGCTTTGAACATTTTTACTAATGAAAAAATTATTAGGAGTGGTAGGAGTACAGTTGCTGAACACTGAAATATAAAAAATCAAATCCCCATGCCCTGTATTCCCCAGCTTGTCATCATCACAGCACTATTCATTTGTGAGGTCCTGCCTATGCGGAACTCATAAATAGATAATTTTCCTAAGGTAAACAGTGCCTATTTTTAAACATCCTGTGTATTATTGGCTCAGTGTGCGGACTGTGTTTTGTTTTTAGCATAATTTCATTCAGGAAAGGAGATATGACAGTATGTTTTGCCTATTAGGCGGCATTATAAACTTTCTGTTGCAAGTAAAGCTTGGTGTGTTTTATTTTCCTGAAACTAATTTTTCATGTCAAGTTTCAAGTTCCTTAGGATTAAACAAAACTGACAAGGAGTAGACCTGCTTCTTTATGAGGTGGGAAGGTGGCTAGTGAGTGATAACTGGTCCACTCTCAGTGCTGTAGTTTCAGAGCCTTGTAAGAAGACAGGAAATTCTAATTGGCTGCCGTTTGTAATGTTCCTGTTGTAAGAATGTGGAATTTGTCAGCGAAAAGGACTACCTGGCCCACTCAGTCTGGCCAGATGATCCCTGCCTAGTCTATCTCTGCAGACCATAACTAGTCTCCTCTGACCCTATCTCCTCCCTGCCTGTTCACTAATATTCCCGTGTCTATCCCACACATGCTTGAAGTTCCCTACCGTTTTTGCTTCCACCACTTCTGCCGGCAAGTCTGTTCCAGGCATCTACCACCCTTTCTGTGGAGTATTACTTCCTTACATCCCTCTGAAAATTCACTCCCCCCACCTCAATTCATTACCCCCAAATGAACCATTATTTGCTGTATCTCAGTAAAAGTTGCTGTGGTAAACCTTTGAACTGCTGTTTTTTCATGGACAATGTTTTCTATGGTTCTCTTCATCGACCCAGCTGTCTGGAGTTTTGACTCAGTTGTTAGTGCACACAGATGAACACAGCTTTAGTGTCATCAACATGTGCTTAGCTTTCTGTCCACATAGCGTGACCTAGGGAAAATGACAAATGACTTGCTCCATAAAGAGTACTGTATAGAATGTTGGCCAGAAAAATACAAATTGGTAGTTGTTCACATCAGTGTTTGTTCAGGTAGGTACAGAAATATGAATCATTGGCAATGTTTACTTATTAACATTTAAAAAGTTATAAGATCCTGTTGTATCTCTTGGAAACTTTTATTTATCTAGTTTTTATTGAGCAGGTAAGCACTCTAGACAAGTACATTTGTTTTTCTTTGTAATTTTTCATCCGGTAGGCACACAAAGTTGTGACGGCTTGTTTCCAGGTGTGTCCTGGGGTATGGGTTACATGGACCGTTTTATTGGGGGGAAGTGTTGGCCAAGACACTGAGAAACTCCCCTGCTCTTGTCAGTAGGGTAACCCTTGTCCATCTGGCAGTCGGCCAAGATGGCGGAGGTGAAGGATGAGGGTGGTGGAGTAGGACAGGATGGAGACCTGCAAACCTGTGTTGGGAAGGAGAAACCTGCTTTTTGGAAACAACCTACAGAAAGAAGAACCCTGCTGAAAAGACTGGTATGGTTTTGTTTGCCCCACTGAAGGTGGAGCAAATGGAGAGAACAGCTGTAAGACCAGTGGCTGCCGAATTATTATATATATTTTTTTTATTTTATCACAACTGCTTTACCTGAACGTGGCAGAGCACACCGCTTCGGAACAGCTACTCTTGCAGACTGCAAGTTAGATGGAGACTGTAGCGTAGACTGATGCGTGTGAGCACGAAGCTGGAAATGGTGGTGCTGCACATGAACATTCGCCCCACCTGCTGAATAAATTACAAATGAGAGTAATGGGATTGCAGGACCAGGTGTGTTACCAGAGACACTGGAAGGTGGAGGGGAATAAAGCTGTACTGATGGTATTGAATCACCTGTGCAACACTTAGCACTAACCCATGAAATAGGCAACTGGTGCCCTTAGAACACAGAATCCTGCATAGCAGCCCCCCTACTAATGTACATAAAGAGCCCGAATTGGCTAAACCAGGGGTCTCCATCCCATTACCCCCACTGTCAAGGAGAGCCCCTCCATATGTCCCTGAGCGGACTCCCTTAGACAAAAAATTGGCCTTGCATCCAGCAGGTGCAAGTGTACCTGGACCCTCATTGAAGGAAGACCTCTGAATCCAAGAACGTGAGGTCAATGTGAACCAGGATGGTCACAGATCAAATACTGGAAGTACAGGGACCAGTGCAGGGGGGTGCCCAGAGCATAAAGATGGGGGTGGGAAGTCATTCTGAATGGTGGACCTGTTCTAGGTCCAAGGGGAACGAGCTCAGAGGCAGAATACTATGACATATTGAAATGGCAAGGCAGGTCCGGGCTGACAGAGAAACAGAAACTGTCCACACATATGGAGATACTAAGAGCTGTTGGATTCTTCATCCTCAATATTTTGTGACACAGAATTGAAAACTAACTCAACTGCATGATATCTGGCACATGGGAAACAATTTTATTGGCTTCGAACCTGGGTCGGCTCCATTTAGTGAGTGACAGGGCCTTCCAAATGTGGAAAGTTGTGAGGATGAACTACTGTGTATCACTGATGTAAATATTTTGTTTATTTTGTTAGGTTTTCTTCCTGTGGGCACTCTAGATTTTGGAGAGCTTGGTTTAAGATAATTGCGTGATATTACATCTTTTTTTTCCTTGTTTTTCCTGCCCATTTTTTCTGTTTTTAGAAGGAATAGTGTATGTAATACTTGTATTGAATTGATACGTATCTGTTGTTTCATGTTTATTTTTTGGATTTTTTTAAATAAAGTTCTGTTGCTCTTCATCGATGAGCGCCTTGGGATCTATTTCCACCTGGACAGTGACCAGATGGGCTGAAGGAAACTTGGTTTAATGTCTCATTTGAAGGATGGCACCTCAACGGTGCAGCACCCCTCATACTGCACTACAATGTCTGTTATGGCTATATGAACCAGATGGCCGTGATTTCTAGCCCCACACTGGGATTTGGCTTGTACCTAAATACTGGCACCGGGGTGCTCAACTGTCCGGGTGTGCCATCCTTCGGATGAGATGTTAAACAGACATTCCTTCTACCCTTCTCTGGTGCTGTCTTGGTGGGTGTCTAGGTAGAAGTAGAAGAACCCATGGCACTTTTGGACTTTCCCTGGTGTCCTGGCCAACATTCCCCTTCCCATAAAACCGGTTCATGCAATTGTCCAAGGTTGTGTGTGGGCATTGATGTGCGAAATGGCTGCCTCTACATATTCAGTCACTTCACTACCAGTCTAGCATTGCTTGTAAAGCGCTTTGGGATCCAGTGGGTATAAAAAGAGCTATATAAATGCTGTTTCTTCTTTTTCTTCTTCTTCCCCAAAGTACCTGATGTGGGGCTAGAACCCATGACCTTCTGATCTTACGGCTTCTGTGGCAATTGTGCTACCCTCTGTACCACATGCCGGTTTTCAGGTACAGTCTGGGAGATTACGAAGTAGAGATGTACGGCATACATCATACAGTGTTGGATACAGAATTCAGCAAAGTATATTATAGAGAACTATAGAATAAAATGAACAGCACCAGTCAAGTGATGAGTACCTGGAGATGATAACCAGTCAGGCAGTGGGACTTGTGTCCAATGGTAGTTAACAATGAGGATTTCTTTTGACGATATTAAAAAGTACACAGTGTAAACTGTACAAAGTAATCATGTCAAACGAGGTAACAGTAAATGGGAAGAATAAAATACAGTAGTTTAGTTAAGTTTTACAATACAAGGGCTGCCTGATGGCCCATTGGGTAGCGCTGACATGGTGTGCTCCCGTACAGGGGTCCCGAGTCTGAGAACAAGTTCAGGGAGGCGGCTGGATGACCTGGGGGCTGGCAAGGTGCTGCCTCATGGCAGCGCTACCAGCCTGGGGAAGGATGGCGTGAAGTTCCGCTGCTCTGGGGGCCCCTGCAGTTGGACAGGGAGCATAATCCTGTGCAGGGGATGTCAGCAGCATGATGAGGCTTGTTTATGGCTGCAAAGAAGTATGTGGGGAGAAAAAGACTGCAGCTACCAGCAGGATGATGCGCTCCGGTCGATGCATGCCCTGCACCACCATCAGGGCGTGGACTCGATCTGGATAGTGCTCCAAGTGTGGGGGCTGGGGAGATGGCCATCTCCCTCCTGGCTCTGTCACTTAGGGAATCCTTGGGGATCTTAATTGCAGGAAGTCCCTGAGATGGTGGGTGACCGGAGGG
Source organism: Neoceratodus forsteri (assembly GCA_016271365.2). Taxonomy (NCBI): domain Eukaryota; kingdom Metazoa; phylum Chordata; order Ceratodontiformes; family Ceratodontidae; genus Neoceratodus; species Neoceratodus forsteri. Next base: position 682,240,752 of record CM057454.1, read on the forward strand.
CTGAACATGGCTAGGCAGCGGGGAGTATAAAATACATATGGAAAAAAGTTTATAATATATAATACAGTATTTACACACAATTGTGCTTGCATTTTGCATATTTTCTGTATTTAACTTCCTCTTTCTTTATAAGGACAGCTGCTCAACAATAGGATCCCTGTCCTTTAGACTTCGCCTGCTTCTACCTGTCTACACATCATGTCTTAATTTTCTGTTTGAGTCACAGTCTGTTGCGTAGGAGTGATTATGGTGCTCTGAACAAGAGATGGACATCACATGTAGACAAGTAGCAAGAGCAGATGAAGTCCAAAGGACAAGTATCATATTTCCATGCAAGTTTCCTTAGTAGTACATAAGGGAAACATTTTATGTATTTATTTATTTATTTATTTTATTGACCAGGTAAGTGCAGTAGACAAATCCTGCCTATGTTCAGGCACGACCCGGGGGAGGGGGATACAGCTGAATGCCAACTGACCTTGAACCAGATTAAACTGTTGGTGGTATTTTTTAGTGAATAAGGGAAATTTGGCCAGGACACCGGGGAAATTCCCCTACTCTTTTCGATAAGTGCCATGGATTTTTAACAACCACCTGAACTACCGCCAATCCAGGCAGATGGGACCTCGGTTTAACGTCTCATCTGAAAGAAAGCACTTCAGAAGTGCAGCACCCTCTCATGCTGCACTACAGTGTCACTACTGGGATATTAACCCAAGTGCCAGATGTGGGAACTGAACCCACAGCCCTCTGATCTCCCGGCCTCAGAGGCGAGTGTGCTACCTACTGAGTCACTGACACTACTACATAAAAACGGGAAATACAGTTATCACTGTGTATCATTTTCAGAGGTATCCCAGAGGCATCACAGGCTCTTTTTTTGTTTTTGTTAATTGTTGTTCTCCCTTCATCATGCCTTGACACCCCCCACCCCCGGTCAGCCCCAGCCCCACCCTTACTGTCCAATGTGCCTACCGCTTAACCTGGTCTGGATATCAACCCCACGTGCCCCTTCTTCCCATGGCACGGTCCAGCTGAGCTGGATCCAACCTCTTGACGCCTGTACATGGAGGCGAATGTTCCCTGGGTCCTGGTCAGTGCTTGTGTGCGCCTGGGCTTATCCTTCCCAAGGCAGGTGTGTTTTTTTTTTTTTGTCCACAGCCCCTGGGACTTTGGCATGGAAGGGGGCACACATTTAAATGCACTGAGCCCTGGCTAATGTCCTCCCTCCCAGTCAGGCTGCCGCTGCACTACTTCCTGTGGTTATCCAGGTGGCTGTGTAGCAGCGGCATCCTCATCTCTACCTTCCTGGAGGAAGAGTGTGTCCTCTGGGATGCTCTGTTTTCCAGCCTGAGCTTGTTCCTGAACTCTGGTTGCTGGTACCAAAGAGCTGGCTATCACAGGCTCTTCAATTTTTTTTTTTTTTAATTTGCTGTATTTTTTTCCCCATTGACCCTTCCCCACCCTCAGCCCCATCATCCACGTCCCCAGGCCTCACCCTACTGGAGTTGCACTCTGGATTGCCTCCCAGAGCGGGGTCTTTGGGAAGGGTTCCCCCATCCCGTCGGACAATGGGATACGGCCCTGGAACATTCCCAACCCAGCATTGTACCCTGGATTGGCCCCTGGGCTGGGCCTTTGAGGGGGCCCTTCCTTCAGTCAGTCGACAGGATACAACTCCAGGGGTGCCACTAATCAGTGGTGCAGGACCTGCGCTGCAAGGTGGGCAGCATCCTGCTCGGCCTAAGTTTTTCGATTGTCCCCCAGCAGGTGGGACATGCAGTGACTCCGGGGATGTGTACGCCGATGTGCGCCCCGCCCTCCAGCAACTGTATGTGCCAGCTGTCAAACCCGTGCCACAGGAAGGTTGGAGGGATGTAAAAATGTCAGTGTCATTGAGATGACGGTCAGTAAAGCTCTTGGGGCTCACACCATGGATCCCCACTGAAGTGATCAGTGGGGCAACCAGAGGATGAGGTTAGACATTCCACTATGGGGTATAACCCCAGGCCTGAGGACTGGGTGGATGACACCAGCGGAGAAAAAAAACAACTTTTTGTAAAGGATTGGTATAGAAATAATTGAGGCTAAGACTGAAATGTCATGAGAATGTCATAGGATTAAGGGGCCAGGAAGGGGGCTACAATGAAAAAGAACATTTTCACGACCCTATTTTTAAGTCTGAACAATATAATTTATTTAACACGTTATGATTACAAGTTAATGCTTCAAGTAAAACTAAAGCAACTTATCTTAAAAGTTTCAGTAATCGATTTGGGAGATCAGGTTTGGGATCAGAACAGGGCGAGTTCATTCAGTCGTGGAAAAGGAGGAATTACTTTATATATGTGTCTTTGATCATCCTCCATCCATTTTTAGTTACATGAGGCGATGATCGCTATACAGTGGTGTGTGAAAATCCTGTAACCTCATTGGTCAAAACATATCACATGACCGTGGGTAAATCCTGCATAACCCACAGTTGAGGAATGGCATTTATAAAAAGACACAAACACATTTTAAAATTATTTTTTACATGGGTCCATTGTATAATCGCAATAAGGTGTGAGTTATTGGGTGATTTATCCACTTCTTGTGTGGTTAAGTCACTTGGCTGCGCCTCGTGACACACCACACAAGGTGTGGGTAATTCCCCAGTAACCCACACCCTGTTGTGCCTTATTGCTTAAGTATCTGCTGTATGTGTGTGTTCCTTTAAAAACTGTCACTTGTTGGTTAACCAGTTTTGAGCGGTTGATTTTTGCGGTTGGTGATTGACACATCAGTGGGGTTCCTGTGGTTATATGAGGAAGTCTGAAACTGAGCAGTTCTTTTGTGAAAGAGAATAACTTTCTTGATAGTAGGAAAACCCTTATAAAAGCCAAACAGTGCAGCTGGGGGAGGAGCAGACAGTAGTTGTCCATGTCCTCTTCCCAAGGGAGGGAAGGGATCTCTGAACATCAAACAGATTAAGAGACTGGACTCCTAAATTTTATAAATGATGCTCTTTATTCACTGTCCTCCTTTACAAATTAACATTTTGTGGACTCGCCACTTCGTCAGGACACTGGTGGCATACTACTAAAATAACAATTACCAGTCAAATTCATGTTACTTCAGAATATAAGAACACCCTTTTTAAGAAACCACATTACCTCATCATAAGTAATTGTAATAAAAGGGTTTGCATTATATATACAACCAACATCTTTGTACAGATATTCATAGATGCTTATGTCACTTAATTGTGTGTCTGTATACAACCCCACTCCCTCTGCTGAAGTTATCCCTGATAACATGCCTCAAAATGCCAACACCTTATATACTAATAATTTCGCAATCTAACATAATGTGTATTATATGTTTCTCGTATTAAATATGGCGTTAACTCTCTCTTACCATATACTTCTTGGTAAACAAATTCTCCAGAATCGAAAAAAAAAACTTGCCTCTAACCTCACCATTGTTGCCAGCTCCCAGAGTTCTTCCCTCCGTGACAGGGGGTGTTCAGGATGTGGGTTGGGCATCCTCCCTCGGTGACTCAGTTAGGATCCAGGGCAGGTGGTGGGCTTCATTGAGTAAGGCCCAAATGTACCAACTTCAGGCATCATCTAGATGGAGCCTGGCTGTCTTTCCCCTGCATTTTCCTTCACCCACCTCCCAGTACACCTGGTAATGGGTGGCCCCCTTTGCCCGACACCCCGACGGCAAAAGATGGAAAATGACCACTACAGCGACAGTCGCTGTGATGGTCGTTCCATGTTTTGCTTTCCCCCAGTATCCCTGCCCCCACGGACCAACTCCAACCTGGGTTGAGAATCTTAAAGTCAGAGGGCCCCATAAAACACTGGTTTGGGGCGGCACAATACCTGCATCGGCATTGTGCCATTGCTGTGCGGGTGGTCGACAGAGTTACTGTCAACCAGACTTGGTACTTCCCCTGGTAATGGCCAAAGTGCACCCAGCATGGGATGACATCCTGTGGTGGAGCTCCCTGCCCTCCACAGGTGTGGCTGTGGTGGTATAATTGGATGATAGCACTCCCCATTTGGTAACACTGCTGTGTGGCAGTGCCTCCCTGCCTTCAGCTGCATGGCCAGCTCCAGAGTCTGCCTCCAAACCTGGGTCGCTAGTAAGGTAGTGCCTCACCATCGGGCAGCCTACAGTGTTTTATTTATTTAGCTACAGTTTGTCTCAAGTAGAAGTAGGCCTAGATGGGAGAGGCAGATGGGGTTATAAGGGAAACTATAAGAGTTGGAGAGGATGACATATAGTAATTCTGAGGGGTCCCTGAGTGAGGTGAGTGAGGTCACTGTAGCTAGGGAGACACTGAAACTCTTACAGACCCGGATATGTGCAAACATATTTGTTTTTTGTGAGACAAACCATGTTTAAGTGGGGAAACAAGCAGGGAGCATTTGTTAGCTTTACTTGTTAGAGGAAGACAGGCCTCAAATACCATTCTGGCACTTAGAGACATGACTGGCTGTTTGATGAATGGCATTCAAGATATACAGGGAGTCTTCTGAACCTATTTCCAGCAACTGTACATGGTGGAATATAAGGGCATGTTTGCCCAGGCTCGCTTATTTCTAGATGGTATTCAAATGCTGTAGATACAGTAGCAGTTGGAGAGTCTGGGAGCTCCAGTTACAGCAGGAGAGGATCATACGGCGATCTGTTCCCTTAAGGGAGTTTTTTTCCTTCAATTGTCTTTCCTTCATGTCACCGCTGGCTGGGGCTTCTTCGATCAACCTGCCTTTTTTCCCCTCCTTCCTGAGATCCTCCCATCTACACCTGTAGTCTCCACACATCTGCAACAAACCTGTGGAGCTATCCCCCCAGAATCCACCCCCGGGGTGGGGCGGCCTTCTGCTCCTCGTCACTTTATTCCGGCTCTCCACAGATGGAGGTGATGTTGAGACGAGGTCCCCAGTAGGAAAGATCCGGCGGTGGAGGTGGGGCAGGCGACGTCTACCCCCCAGCCAACAGGTGTTTTCCCTGTTTGTGAGAGTCCCCTTCCCCCTAGGATCCGGATGTGCAGTGACATCCAGTGCTGCTGGGTGCGCTCCTGCACCCAGCCGGCGGATGTCTGCCGAGCCTCCTCCCCTTGTGTCAGTGTGATCCCTGGACTGTAGCGCTCCCAGCCTCCACTGGGAGCTGCTCGTGCCATGGAATCATCCACCCACCCTCCCCAGGAGAGGAGAGCAGTCCACCGGATGCTCAATCCTCTCCTTCCTTGCCGACTCCTGACGACCTGAACTCACTCCTGAACCTGGGTCACAGGCGTGGTGTGAGGTGTGGCATCCAGCGCCTCAACCCTCAGCACCACCGGGCCAGCTCCCTTAAGGGAGTTAAAGGGGGGAGGGCCTGGATGGCTGCATCAAGGAATATCACAAAGAAATGGGGAAAGCAATGATTGGGCCTCTGAGCGATTATATATGATGAAGATGGGGGGGGGGGGACTTCCTGCCTCATATTACATGGCGCTAATGTGTGTTATCCCCAAGCTGGTTATAGATCATTTTCATTGTATATCACATCGCTTTATCTCTCTTTTGAATTGTGATTTGAAAATTTTGGCCAAGATACTGTCAACACAATCTGAGCATATCTTGCCAAAGGTGGTACTTCTGGATCAGATGAATTTTGTATATGGGCTCCTTTCTTACAATAACATATGAAGGTTGCTTAATGTGGTTCATTGAGAGTCTCTGTGTTCTGGGCCTACATACATGCTGTCCATGGATGCAGTAAGACTTTTGATAATACTGAGTGAGACTACTTGTTAGAGTTTTTGTGGAGATTCGACTATGGGGATACATATGTGGACCTGATAAAATTTGCTGTACGTGGCCCTGAAAGCCTGAGTGTTAGTTAATGGAAGGGAGGCATAGACAGTCAAGGGGATTATCATAGTGCCCCCCACCACAGAACATAAGTGAAAGCAGTGAGGACCTAATAACTAGCATAATATCTAACCGTAAAACTACTATGGTTACATTGGGAGAGAAAACAGAAGGTACATCACTAATGCGGCACAGGACAAAGACCAATAAACAGGGAACATTAAGGGGGTACACAGAGTAGAAGGTCATGTGCACAAATGCCCGCAGTCTGGAAAACAAAATCCCAGACCTAACGGCACTGATGGCAGACACAAACTTGGACATTGTGGCTATACGGATACATGATACGCAGGGAACCATGACTGGGATGCAGCCATACCAGAGTATACACTTTTTAGAAAGGATAGGGAGGAGAAGAGAGGAGGAGGGGTTGCTGTGCATGTAAAGGAAGGGATTAAAGCTATGGAGGCTCAGGGATCCAGGGAAGAAGAAGAGACATTGTGGGTCACTTTGGAGTCAGGGAACAAAACAACTATCCATGCTGGAGTAGTTTACTGGCCTTCCACGCAGGGGAAGGATATAGATCTAGTATTAGTGGAAGCCATCCGTAATATGGCAGCCCAAAAGGGAAGTACTGCTAATGGGTGACTGCAACACACCAGATGCAGATTGGAATACCCAGACTGCAAGTACATCAAGGAGCAGGGACCTCATGTCTGCCATGTATGGGGCAAACCTAAGGCAGCTGGTGGTTGAGCCCACCAGGGAGGGGGCTGTACTGGACTTAGTGCTGACAAACGGGGACAGAATCATGGATGTTGAGGTGGGCAGTCTCCTTGGTACCAGTGACCACAGAACTGTGTGGTTTAAAGTCAATATGTTGGCAGAAGAAAGCCATTCAAATATTAAGATCCTAGCTTTCCAGAAGGCCAACTTCATGGAGATGGGGGAACAGCTCAGAATTGCCCTGGCAGCAGAAGATACGGGGAAGGGTTAGAAGAACAGTGGCTTAGGCTCAAGAGATCCATAACAGGAGTGACAAGTCAATGTGTCAGGTTGCTAGCAAAAGCAAAGAAAGAAGCAGCCACTGTGATTCTTTAAGTCAGTAGCCGAGAAAGTGCGAGAAAAGTAAGGCATTCAGGAAATATAAAGAGACACAGAATGAAGACGACAGACTGAAGTATCTGGAGAAGCAGAGAGAAGCTGGGAAAGCTGTCAGAAGGGCTAAAGCAAGAACGGAGGAAGGAATAACACAGGCTATTAAGAAGGGGGACAAGACCTTCTTCCGTTATATTAGCGAGAGGAAGAAGACCAGAAATGGTATTGTTAGGCTAAAGAAGAGAGAGGGTGGGTGGGTGGAAGATGACCTTGAAAAAGCTGAGGTACTGAACAAATATTTTTGCTCAGTATTTACCAAGGAAGAGGCAGGGGAGGGGCCAAGACTCACAAGGAAAGATGTATGGGGGGAACAGGCGAACACCAGCCCATTTACGGTGGCTAGAGTCTTGAAGGAACTAGAAAAAGTAAAGACAGACAAGGCAATGGGGCCAGACGGGATTCACCCTAGAGTGTTGAAAGAACTCAGGGAAGTCAGAGCAGGTCCACTGACAACCCTCTTCAACCAGTCACTAGAGACGGGGGAGATACCTGGGGACTGGAGGAGGGCAGAGGTGGTCCCCCTGCACAAGACTGGAAGTAGGGAGGAGGCAGGCAATTACAGACCTGTAAGCCTGACCTCAGTGGTGGGGAAGCTGATGGAGTCCCCTGCTTAAGGATAGGGTAGTGAAGTTCCTGGAGTCAAGCGGTGCAAAAGACCCAAGGCAGCATGGATTCGCTGAGGGTAGGTCCTGTCGATTAATCTTACCTATTTCTTTGACTGGGTGACCAGGGTGGTGAATCAGGAAGGGGCGGTGGATGTGGCCTACCTGGATTTCGGTAAGGCCTTCAACACCGTTCCTCATAGAAGGTTGCTTAACAAATTGGGGAATCTGGGTGTGGGCTCTAAAGTGGTAAAATGGGCTGGTAACTGGCTAAAATGCAGGACCCAGAGGGTGGTAGTAAATGGCATAAAATCAGAAGAAGGGAAGGTGACCAGCAGGGTTCTACAGGGTTTGGTGCTGGGTCCAGTTCTATTCAGTGTCTTCATAACAACTAACACACCAAAATCTGGCCAATGGAAAATCATGTACACAAATGCTCACAGCCTGGGAAATAAGATCCCAGACCTGCAGGCAATAATGTCAGAGGCTAAACTGGACATAGTAGCAATTAGTGAGACATGGTTTACCAGTAACCACACTTGGGAGACTTCAGTACCTGGCTATGTATTGTTCAGAAGAGACCGAGTGCAAAAGGGGGAGAATGTCCCTGTATGTCAATGAAAATATCAAAGCTACAGAAATTCAGAATACACATGAAGGAGCCAGAAGAACTGTGGGTCACCTGAAACAGAAAATGGGACGCCATGAGAACTGGGGTTGTCTACAGCCCCCAGACCAGGGAGGACATAGACACATTACTGTTAGAAGATATACAAAACATGACAGCTAAAGGGAGGTTCTGATAATGGGAGACTTCAACATGCCGGATACAGATTGGTCAATACCAGCAGGAACATCTGCCAGAACTAGACACATAGTGGATTCCTGCAGGGAGGGCCTCAAACAACTGTTACAACAACCCACAAGAGACAGGGCTATCCTAGATCTAGTACTGACTAACAGGGAAGGGATCACAGATCTCAGGTAGAAGGTCACCTGGGGGCCAGTGACCATCACATGGTATAGTTCAATTTGGCTACTACATCTAAATCATCCCATTCCAAGGCAAAATATGGGACTTCAGAGGAGCTGCTTTGATAAGATGGCCAATAGAGTTAAGCTAGCCCTGGCAAAAAGAAACACAGGTGAGGGGTACAGACAAAGTGGGCAAGCATTAAGGATGCCATCTTGAAGCAACATCCCATTGTGTTAGACAGAAAAGGAAGTGCAAAGAAGAAGGAAACCACTTTGGTTCTCAAATACAGTAGCAGAAAAGGTCAGAGCCAAAGGCTGGCCTTCAGGAAATATAAAGGAACACAGCGGATGAAGATAGGAAGGCATACCAAACTGCCCTAAGGGAAGCAGGGAAGGCAGTAAGGCAGGCAAAGTCCCAAACTGAGGAAACACTAGCACTAACAGTAAAAGAAGGTGACAAGACTTTCTATAGATACATTAGTGAAAGGAGAAAGTCCAGAGGGGGTATTGCTAAGCTCAAAGGAGAAAAGGGAGCATGTGAGGAGGAGGACCATGTAAAAGCATCTATCCTAAATAGATACTTTTGCTCAGTATTTACTGAAGAGAAGGTAGGGCAGGGCCCACAGCTCAGCACTATGGACACAGAGGGGAGGGATGTGAGCACTACTCCCTTCACAAAAGAAAGGGTCCTACAAGAGCTTGCTAAGCTCAGGGTGGACAAGGCAATGGGACCTGATGGCATGCATCCTAGGGTACTTAAGGAGCTAAAGGTGGAACTAGCAGAGCCATTAGCAGAACTGTTTAGTGAGTCTCTGAGCACAGGAGAGGTCCCAGAAGACTGGAGAAGGGCTCATGTGATCCCGCTCCACAAGAGTGGTAGCAGGGAGGAGGCAGGGAACTACATACCAGTCAGTCTTACCTCAGTAGTGGGCAAGATTATGGAGGCACTCCTTAGGAAAGGATAGTGCAACACCTGGAATCCATAGGGGCACAAGATCCAAGACAGCATGGGTTTACAAAGGAAGGTCCTGTCAAACTAATCTCATAGATTTCTTTGACTGGGTAACCAGAGTGGTGGACCAAGGGGAGCAGTTGATGTTGCCTACCTTGACTTCAGCAAAGCTTTGACACTGTTCCACATAGAAGATTGATAAATAAGCTGGGTAGGCTCGGGTGGGTCAGAAGTTGGTCAGCTGGGTGGCAAACTGGTTGACGACAAAACAGAGAGTAGTGGTAAATGGTATAGAGTCAGAAGAGATACAAGTCACAAGTGGGTACCTCAGGATCAGTCCTGGGGCCAGTCCTCTTCAACATCTTCATTAGTGACCTTGCAGATGGACTAGAGGTAAGCTTGTCTGTTTGCAGATGACACCAAGATCTGCAACAGAGTAGATGATCCAGATGGGGTGGGCAGAATGAGAAGAGATCTGGATAAACTAGCAAAATGGTCAGAAGAGTGGCAACTGGGATTTAATGCAAAGAAGTGCAAGATCATGCACATAGGGAAGAGAAACCTGAAGCCACCTATAGGCTGGGAGGAGTTGCTAGCAGTCACAAAGGAAGAAAGAGACTTGGGCATCATCATCACTGATGACCTGAAATCATCCAAGCAGACCCCTAAAGCAGTGGATAAGGCTAAGGGGTGTTAGGGTATTAGTAGGTATCACAAGTCGTGAGGAGGGAGTGTACAATCCTCTTACAAGACACTGGTTAGGCTCCATCTGGAGTACTGCGCAGTATTGGAGGCCACACCTTCACAAGGACATTAACCAAATTGAGGCAGTCCAGAGAAGGGCAACCAAATGGTGGAGGGACTGCATCAGAAGACATATGAGGACAGATTAACAGAGCTCAATATGTATACCCTGAGCAAAGGAGGAGAGAGGTGATATGATCGAGGCATTCAAACACCTTAAGGGCATTAACAAGGTGAAAGAGTCTAACATGTTTAAATATAAGAAAATAGCAGGACAAAGGGACACAGCATGAGATTAGAGGGGCCGATTAAGGGGAATGTGAGGAAATTCTTTTTCACAGAAAGGGTGGTGGTTGCATGGAATGGCCTACCTCAAGAAGTGGTGGCTATGAATACAGTGCAGGGCTTCAAACAGGCATGGATAGGCATAAGGGAGCAATACAAATGAGTATGAATAGATAGGCCACTGACAGAGCAAAGGCCGATGGCACATTTATAAGGTAGAAAAAGAAATGGGCAGACTGGATGGGCCTTGCGGTCCTTATCTGCCGTCAACTTCTATGTTTCTATGTTTCTATAAGCAACATTACAGAGGGACTGGAGGGGGAAAGTATGCCTGTTTGCAGATTACACCAAGATCTGTATCAGAGTCGACACACAGGAGGGGCTAGATAAAATGAGAAACAACCTACTGTAAGACTACTTGAGGAATGGTCAAGGGTTTGTCAGTTGGGTTTCAACGCTAAGAAGTGCAAGATAATGCACCTGGGACACAGAAACTCAAGAGAGGAATACAGGATGGGAGGGCAGGTTCTAGCCACCACAAGTCAAGCAAGAGACTTGGGGGTTATCATATCTGATGACTTGAAGTCAGCCAAGCAATGCGAAAAAGCAGTGGGGAAGGCAAACAATGCTGGGGTGCATAGGAAGGGGCATAGCCAGTGGGAGGACTGAAGTGGTAATGCCACTGTATAGATCACTGGTGAGGCCTCATCTGGAATACTGTGTCCAGTTCTGGAGACCAAACCTCAGGAAGGACATAGACAGAATGGAAGCAGTCCAGGGAACAGCAACAAAAATGATCATTGACTGCACCATAAGCCTTATGAGGAAAGACTCAAGGAACTAAACATCTATTCACTGGAAGGGAGAAAGGGGATATGATAGAGACTTTCAAATACCTTAGTGGAATAAACAGGGTACAGGAGGGGAGCAAGTAGGGAAATGAGTAGACTAGGTGGGCTGTATGGTCCTTATCTGCTAACAGATTCTATGTTTTTATGATGAATTTATTCTGCAGTGGGAGATGAGGCAGTGGTGCCTTCTTTCTCCTTTTTCATTTGTACTAGTGATAGAACCGGTGACCATTCACCTGAGAGGTGGGGAACTTCATACAGTGTAGGGGGCGTCCAGAACGACACAATAAGGTTATAATGTATGCAGATGATAACCTTCTGTTTGTTACTGACCCAGATATTGGCCATCCTAGCAGAAGTAGTGGAGTTTAACTATTTGGGCTTTTGCCTCAACCTGAATAAGTTGGAACTGTTAGGGAACAGACCCCTGGGAGGGGTATTGCTGAGGTGTCCATTTATGGTAGTGGGGAACTACATCACATACTTGTGGGTTAAAGTGGGAGCCTACATTGCAATTTTATATTACTTAAACTATAGACCCCTGTTAAACAAAGTCTTGGCAGAGCCAGAGCAGTGGGGGATGCTCCCGATTTTCTGGTTGGGCTGTATTAACCTTATTACAATGACTGTCCTCCCCCTGATCTTAAACCTGCTGCAGATGTACCTGTGGGACCCACGAAAGGTGACTTTCGTCACTTCAAGGCAGGATTTACTAAATTTATATGGTTAAATAAACACCCCCTGAGCTTGTGTGAAACAGCTCCAAGGGGATACGGGTGTGGGGGGGGTAAAGTTTCTGGACCTGAAGAGGTATTTTCTTGCCATACATTCATGATACATACAGAACTAGGCGGCACAGGTAGCTCCTGCTAGCTGAGTGGATCTGGAGGACTCCACCTGCCTCTGAAGCTGCTGTCTTATTTGGCATTAGAAGGCTGCAGAGCATTTGTGGCTGTGGAGGGGAGTAATCTATTCATGGGCAGTGTGGTATAGGTTTGAAAGACATGAGGAAGAGACGAACATTCCCACTCTGTTTTATTTATTTATTTATTTATTGAAATGTTTCACCAGGAAGGCACACTGAACAACAAGTTGCTCGTCTCCCGATGCGACCTGGAGGAGGGGGAACAAGGGGAAAATACATAGCACCATACAACTTAACAGATCATATACAGAACATTCTTACATAGGGATCAAATAATACATATGGACAATACATGGAATACAGCAAAGGCAGGAATACAGAGTTCAATCATTGTACAGCGAAGACAAACAAAAATTAATTGACGAAGTAAGTGTTGGAACCGGCTTTCATGCCTGGCTTGGAATATTCAGGATTTGAAGACTGTGCCCAGAAGAAGGTACAGTATATAGGGGACTTAAACAATTTGGAAGGGTTTAAGTCTTTTTTCTGAGCTGCAAGAATGGTGCAAAAGATAAAACCGCCTCACAGGCTGGGTGTACAAGGAGAACAGCAAGGCAGACTAAGAGAAAACTCCAGCACTACCCACTGTAAGACACGCAGAAACCAGAAATGCAATTCAAAATATGAATTTAATGAATGAACAGAAATGCTCAGACTTCTTTCCAGGACTAACAGTCACAGGTGAGACCCAAGAACCTCCTACTGGTTTCGTATCGGAGCGTCATCAGGGAGTGTTCACCTGTTGCCAACACACCCAATTTAAGCAGAAGTCTTAAAGTTGCATACAATGTGCTAAGTGAAAAGAAACAAGAAATATAAAATGGAACGTGCAAACCAGTGACAGCACTGGGGGATTTAAAACATGGTTCGAATTGGACCCACTTGTGTAAGAAATGTGGGTCTAAATGGGAACCTACTGGGTCAAAACATAATCCGTGGGAGATTTTAAACAGTTCATGTTCCCCTCCTTTAGATATTGTTATAGAGTATGTGCATCAATTTATTTTTATTTATTTATTTATTTAGATTTTGTTAACCGGGTAAGTGCGCTAGTCAGCAAGTGACTGTTTTCAGGCACGACCCGGGAGGTACAATTACAATACACAAAGAGTACAGCCAGATTATTAAGACAACGAGTACAAAAAATGCAGAGAGAAATACATATGGCAATGTAACATACATTAGTAAACAAAAATATACTTTAGCACTTGATCATGGAACATACTCAAAATGTGAATAGTAGAAGGCAGAAAATAAGAGAGGATAGGCATCAGTAGAAAAGATACAAGGGAAAAACTGGCAAAAGGATGGGAGGAGAGATTAGAGGTGGAAAGGATGCGTCCGACTACGGCAACAGCGGTGAGTACCAACCTGCGGCGGACCATGGGCTGAAAGGCGGCGGGTAAGAGAGGGTGGTGGGGAGCGCAGTAGACGGGCAACAGTGGTAGGAGGTAGGAAAACACTGCCGGGTCTGGTGGAACCGATGAGGCAGGCGGAGTGAGGATGCCGGTGAGAGGGGATGAGGCGGAGGAGTTACGGCAATAGCGTGCAAAAGTGTCAAAGTCAAGCCGAGCCAGTGGAACCAAGAGCGGCAGGGAAGGGAGGGGCCGAGAGACGGGAGAAGTGTAGTAGGTGGAGAGAGGTGACTAAGCACAGCCAGGAGGGTGGGGACTAAGGAGGGGCATGGATGAGGTAGGAACAGGTAAAGGTGAGTTTGGTGGGGAGTGGCAAAAGGGGGAGAAGAGGATATAACAGAAGAAGGGGAAGAGAGCAGCAGTGGGTTTAAGTGAGGAGAGGCTGTGAAGTGAAGATAAGAATGTCATGGAGTAGAATAGCGACTTACAATTGTCAACAGCTAACATTAGGCTTATAAAGAAACAGGTTAAGGCAACATTAATTACAAGGCACAAAATAAAACATTAATTACAATGCACAGTATAGAATACCCATTTGGACAGGCAAAAGTGCTAGCAATGAGGAAACAGTACAAATGCAGCGGATCAGGTAGGGTCAAAGCAAACACATTTGTCCATAGTAGTGAGGAAAGTCCTGAGTTTGCTCTTAAAAGTCACATGAGTGGAGACATCTCTTAGATCCTGAGGTAGTAGGTTCCATAGGTGGGGGCAGCATGATGGAAGGAGCCCATGCCCTTTTAGTCTGACAAAGGGATGGATAGTAAGGTCTGATCAGCGATCTAAGATTCCTTGTGGGAATGGCCGGCCTGAGGAGATCAGACAGGATAGCAGGCTTGGACGTCCTTAGGATGGAATCAACTAAATTGTACAAGTAGTACTGCCTGGTAGAGGAAGGAGAGAGCCAACCAAGGTCCTGATATAAGAGACAATGATGCTGCAGCCGAGGTGCTTTGGTTGCATACCTGCACACATTATTGAAGGTAGTATCCCATAGTTGCAGTGAAGATTTGGTGGCCAAGGACAGGATGGGACACCCATATGTAAGGGTTGGCAATAGAATGCCTCTGGCTATCGCCAATTTAGCAGCAGGGGTGAGCAGGTATTTGGTTCTATAGGCAGCCCCCAATTTGCAGTTAATTGACTTGCAGGTTTCTGTATATGTGCTGAAAGTCCAAGGCTTTGATCCAGGTGGATGCCAAGTGTAATCTAAAGGAAGTGACAGTTTTATAGGGTCCCCATCGATATCAGAGACAGAGATGGTCAGAGACAGGATCTAAGCTTGTGATTGGAGCCAAACATCATAACTTTTGTTTTATTTGTATTTAAAACCAGGCGTTGAGAGTTCAACCAGTGTTGTACAGCACGAAAATCTGCAGTGAGGGCAGCATTTAGATCCTGGACCTTATCAGAGTGATAATAAATTACCAGGTCATCCGCATAAAGAAGTGAGTGACCTGTGGTGACCAGCTCAGGAAGTTTATTGACTAATAATGAGAATAGAAGAGGGCCAAGTGTAGACCCCTGAGGGACCCCAATGTTGATAACAGCACTGTCTGACATGGATGAATTAAACTTAACAGCTTGTGTTCTGTTGGAGAGGTAGCTTTTGAACCAGGTAGTGACTGGGGGAGAGAAGCCCAAGGTACTGAGGGCGGATAGTAGCAGAGAATGGTCAACCAGATCGAAAGCTTTGGTTAAGTCAATGAAGACTGCCCTGTTAACTTTCCTCTATCCATATTGGTAACGATATCTGAAGTGAATTTTGCAAGTGC
The DNA here is from genome assembly GCA_016271365.2 of Neoceratodus forsteri. Lineage (NCBI taxonomy): Eukaryota > Metazoa > Chordata > Ceratodontiformes > Ceratodontidae > Neoceratodus > Neoceratodus forsteri. The sequence continues at coordinate 682,256,280 of CM057454.1, forward strand.
TGTCATGGTGCTGTGATGCTTTCTAAAACCATGTTGTGCTGAGCTTAGTAAATTGAATTTCTCAAGGTATTCAGTGATTTGCATGGATACTACTTTTCCAGGATTTTATTCAGAACAGACAAAATAGCAATAGGCGGTAATTTGATATGTCATTTTTACTGCCTTTCTTAAATACAGGAGTGACTCTGGCTGCCTTCCAGACTTCAGGGACAATGCCATTGGAGAGATAGGGTGAAGATGCGTGCCAGGGGCCAGACATGTAGTAAGAAGCCATTTTAGTAGTCTTGGTTCTAGGCCATCTGAGCCAGTACTGGTGTTTTCAGAGAGTGACCTGAGCAGCTTTAGGACCTGATGCCTAGACACTTCCCTGAAATAGAAGGGTTAGTTAAGTTTGGGGTCCTTCAGATGCTGTGGGGTTAAACTGTGAAGCAGAGGATTGTGATGGGAGGAAGCTGTGTAGGTAGATAAGTCAGAAAATTGTTGGTTAAAAGCATTTGCAATGGTAGTAGAATCATTACAGTGTACACCATGTAGGACCATATCTGAGGGAGTGACATCTTTAGCAGAACCCAAGAAGGACTTAATGTGACCCCAAACTATGAGGGTCATTGGAAGAATTAATCAGCAGGTTTTGGCAGTATTTACTTTTGGCCTGCCTGATGCATCTTTACAGTCATTTCTGTATTGTTTATACAGAATGAGATCTGACTGCAGTCCAGTTTGTTTGTACTTTTTCCATTGATTGTCTCTAACTTTTAACTTTTGAAGCAGGTCTTTTTTCAGCCACTTCGAATGCTGGCCCCTTACCCTCCTTTTGACTGTAGGGAGGTGCTTCTTTTGGATGTTGCCAAATTGTCAGAAATGAATTGAGGGTAGTATCAACATTGGTTGCGGTATAAATGTTAGACCAGTCAACACAAGAGAGGTCAAATAGGAAGGCTTGTTTGTCCAGGGCAGCATAGTTTGAAAACCTAATCAGACGTGGTGGAGGAGGTGTGACAGGATCGCCATCGACAAAGTGTGGGGGAATGATCAGTGATTGAGTCAGCAAGCACTGTGGCATCTAGTACATGATCAATCAGGTCTGGTGGTGAGGATCCAATCAAGTAGGGACCCTGAGTGCTGAGTAGTAGTTCTGGTAAAGCCTGTGATAGTTTGGTGTAGATTGTGCTTCTGTATTAGAGATTCAATGATGCTGTGCTGTGGACCCAGCCAGTTAAGGTTCAGGTCCCCAAGGAGTAGAGCCTCATTTGATTTTACATTCTGGGAGACATATTGGACCCACTGGCAAAGGAAAGAGGGGTCAGTTTTGGAAAGGATGCAACTTTTGTCCTTTTGGTGCATGTTAGCGCTGTCACTGGTGCAAACACAGCTGCACTAACAACTAACCATCCAAACATAGATGTACTCAGTGTGGTAATGACTGCATTGATCATATATGGTACATACTGTACCAATTAAATAGATGGATGAGTACATAAAAATGCTTAGTAACATAGTAAGGTAAATGTGTAGACGAATATGTGTCACAGTTTAAGGATAAATGTACTCAAAACCCTAAACGTAAAATCGATCAGTGTATGCATATAAGAGTACATAAATATGTCAGGTAAGACAGTGACCCATCAATTCATAAATATGTGGACTTATATGGTATAAAGCATGGGAGCATGGTACTCCAGTTTAACAGACACAAGTGGTGCAGTCACTGGGTATATGGGAATCCATGCATTCAAAGAGCACACTTCATAACATCAAAAGCATGTATTACAAAAATATTGAGAGACGTGCGCCTACAGAGAAGCGTGTATTCCATAACATAAAAACACTTCTGCAAGCGAATCTGAAATATATGCAAATGTACAAAAATTGGGTAAGGCCAAGACAGATGCAAATACCAACACGGTAGGACTGGGGGTTAATAGGACTATGGTCTGTGGGTTTGTTTTCTCAGGAATGGTGACAGCTCGAAACCTTCATTAAGGCCGGGAGGTTTTAAAGCACCTGATCTGTAAATCCAATAAGATTCCCTCTGTGCTAACAGTAAATTCAAGTCTCCCCCCACCTTACTGAACTTGCCTCCGTGGTTCCTAAGATAATATACAGACGTGGGAACAGTTTGGGTGATCTTAGTCCACAGTTTCCTGCCCACTACATGCAAGCACCACCGGCTACCAACGGCACCTAGGGGCTGCTACACCTGTGGCAGGTGCACTTACTGCAATGTCATTCTGAAAACCAATACTTTTACTACATCGAATACACAGGTGTATATACCATTAAGGATATCATTAATTGCAGCACCTCAGGGGTAATTTATTTAGCCGTTTACAGCTGCGGCTTATTTTATGTGGGGGAAACAAGAAGGAACTTCGGATTGAGGATGGGAGAACATTGAGTGATATTAAGATCTCTGACGAACAAAATACCTTGTTCTGCCGTCTCTAGCAGGTGCGTGGAGGTCGGGGCCAACATAGATTTTCATTTTGTGGTGTTGAGAAAGTGAAGCTGGGCTCTGGGGGAAGAGGGGTGACTTGGATTTACTGTTAGCACAGAGGGCCTCCTATCTGGCCTTAATAAATCAATCAATCAATCAATCAAATCTTTATTTATTCAGGCGAGCATCATTGAGCAAGGCTCATTTACAAGATGGACCTGATAAGGTCAAGGTTCAACAGTTGATAGACAACAGATACATCAATACACTTATATAAACAGTTATACATACAGGGGAAAAAAAACATTTATAAACACAGTGATGTACAGTAAAATTCACATGATAAAATGGGTTATAGGAAAGTTAAGCTAATATTTACAGTATATACAGTGTATACATATCCCAGTGGAGGGGCCATGGCAAACACACAGCATAATGTAATACTAGGATGGTGGAAGGTATTATGGGGTGTCTGCCTGGGAGGGAGAACTGAAGAACAAAGATTATGCCATATATGGTGAATTTTTGGGAGGGAGATTGTAAGATGACAAAGCTAGCTCTAGTGGTAGCAACTGCATTTCTCTGTGAAGAAAACTGTACAACGCTGTTTAAAGGATGCAATTGGTATAATATTGGACAGTTTTAGGGATTTTTGTAGAGTGTTCCATGCTATAGCTAGAGAATAGCATAAAGGTTTAGAGTTGTCACCATTCCAAAGAAAACAAGCCCACAAACCATAGTCCTATTAACCCCTAGTCTTACAGAAGGGTGTGATGCCATTTGCATCTGTGTTGGCACTTTTCCAATTTTTGTACATTTACATGCATTTTTGGAGGGAGAGAGGTGATTGTCTGTTTTACGGCTGTTTTTGTAGAATATGTCTTCTTAGTGGGCCCAGTCAGAGTCCTTGCATTACCTCGCCTGATCAGCGCCAATAATCCAGTGGTAACTTTTCTCAGATTCTCAGGCATATTGCAGTTGGGTCGGGTATGCCCATCCTCTCCGCAATAATAGCAGAAAACTGGTTCCTTAGAGTGTTTGGGTGAGAGAACCCATATCCGGATTTTACTTGATTGGGCGGATTTCGGGTGCTCCCTTGGGCTTGAGACTCCCCCTCTCTACTCTCTTGGCCCGTCCAGGGATCAAGTCACTTGAGTGGCACGAACAAGGTCCCAGACTACTGCTCTCAACTCTTGTACCTCTTTCATTAGACCATTCTCAGTCCAGGTGTCGGCGGAAATGACGTGGACCCCCATTCCACCAGAAGGGGCCTCACTTTTGGGATTCAAAGGCGGTATGTGGGGAGGTGCAGCCTTGTTCCCCTCGTGAACTTGCTGATTAGTTCTCATGTCTTTCAGTTCTTGAATTAGCTCTCTCATCTGTTGCAGTTCGGACTCGTCCTGCAGGTCACTGTCCCTCTCAAGAGTCTGGCTAGTGCAGGCAACCCCAGCATAGGGTTCCCACCCTTATTCAGCATTCTCTGCTTCCTGAATCTCCTTCATGAGGTAGCAGTACTCAGGGGGGTTGGTCTTCCTGTCATGCAGTTTCAGCTTTAACAACATTACACTGGATTATCTGACTGACTTCAGAACTTGCTCTAGTCGAGTCTGGTGTGGGAGACTGGGACTGTGTGTTGGCGATTGCTAGGAAAATCAGGGTCTTGAAGTATGGAGAAACTAACATTGCAGTTTTCCCGGACCTCTCTTATTGCACCAGGCAGAGAAGGAAGGCCTTTGACGGGTTACGGAGCTGGCTGCGGCAGTTGAAAATACAGCATCAGCTATTAATTCCGGCTAAACTAAGACTGGTATGGCATAGGCACCAATATCTTTTTAATGATCCTAAGGAGGCTGAGAAGCTGGTGGATCACAGTGACCAGGAGATGACCACAGAGGATGGAACAGGACATTCTTCAGATGAGGACTAAAGGGTCTTTGCAAGTACTGTTTCTTTTTTAAGATTAAGAAGCTGGGAGGTAGCCCCTATTGAGTGTTTTTCAGCCTTCGCTTTTACTGCTCATCTGTTTTGCATCTGGGAAAAGGTTCTCAATTATTATATTTGGTAAAACAGTTAAAGGGGGATGACCTGCCCATGTGATCTGGACTTGGGGTAAACTATCTGGGAACGTTTTTATTGTACCTTATGAAACTGGACATTGATAAACAGAGACAATATTTCTTTTAAATGAAGAACATATTATTTTGTTGAGAGTTTTTTTTCTTAAAATGGCATCCTTTTGGGCTGGGGAACTTTCCTAATTGTTAATTGTGTTATGTACTTTGGGGGACTGTTTTTGACTTAATGTCATTTTGGTAATAGGGAACATGTTTATTCTTTCTTAAAAAAATAAATAAATAAATAAATAAATGTTCCAGAAAATGTGTGAGCGGATTTACATGAAGATCATGGTGCAATGACTTAAAGATGTACAGAGTTGCAGAAGGCACTGAGATTTGAGACATTTAACAGTTCATGGACTTCATTTTTTTCAGAAAACATTGGACCTACAAAGTGACAAACTTCCTATATTGATCATATCCATTGAATTCAAGAATGCATGGGACAGACATAAGGCAAGTCTGGTGGGGGTAGGAAGAAGAAGTTTGTTGGTTAACTAGGATCTGCAGCTTATCCTGTAGGTAGGGAAATGGGCAGACTGGGTGGGCCAGGCTGTCCTTATCTGCCGTCAAAGTCTGTGTTTCTGTGTTGGGTCCCCTTTGTCCTTCCTGGGCTGCATGCGTTTGGTACATATTATGTTCAAGGCCCCTGGAATTCTGCAATTCTGCGGTTGTGGAATTTTCCGCAGAATTTGCATCATACCGCAGAATTCTTATAGTGCCGCAGAATTCATTGTTTTCGGTGAATTTTCATTCAAATACAGTTTTTCCATAGTGCCAGGCTCCATATCCATCTTGTTTATCCTGAAGCCCCTCCTCTATGCTTGGCAGGTGATGTAATCTATGACATCACATCATATTTTAGCCAATGGTAGGACTGCATTATGCCACAGAAATGAATAAATCATGCCGCAGACATCAGAAAATGCTGCCGCAGAAGCCTAGGAGCCCTGCCGCAGAACACTAGGGGCCTGATTATGTTCTACAATTTATTGGTACCCCCTATGATGCATCTCAAAAGGGGGTACTTTACACAGATCCTTTGTAAGAATTGTTAAAAGTGGATCAAGATGTTATCCCTCTGTGCTTTTATGTATTGAGTGTTTTTGCTTGCAAAATGCATAAATAAAAAATAAATAAAAAATAAATAAAAAAAAAAAAAAGGGCTTCCAGATCTTCAAAATTATACCAAGAGAGTTTAAAGATCTGGAACCTGGCTTTAAATTTCAGTTTCAGATCTCTGGTACACACACATAGCAAGTTGATTACATTCATTCAGCAGGTTGGGTCGCACTACGCACGAGTTGTCACCGACTCCAGGGATAGTTAGTGAACATGAATGGGAAAACCGGAGGTGGATCTGTTTGCTTCATGGAAGAACAGAATGCTAAATCTGTTCTGTTGCAGACCACCTCAGGTAGACACATTGCCATGGGAAGCCCTGGCAGTGTGCTGAGAAGGGACATTTTCTTTCTTGTGTGTCCCCAGTTCACTCTGAGTCAGAAAATACTTTTCAGACTCAGCAGGGGCATTGAAGCCATGATCTTCATAGCTCCAGGACTCTCAGGGATGTGGGTACCTGTGTCTTTCATGATGATTATTATTTTATTATTATTTAGATTTTGATGACCGGGTAAACCCACTGAGACCACTGGTCCTTTTTTCAGGGGCAACCCAGGGATAAATTACATACACCAATATTACATACATCAGACAGTAGTACAGGGAGTAGAAGTGAGACAGCATCAACAGGAGAGACAGTAATTACAGGTAGGCAAATCCAGTGGAACAATTGTAACAATACAGAGTTAGTAGAGGTCATAGTTCAGCCGTTTGACAACAGGGCATGGGAGAAACATTTGGTCTGGTAGGAGAAAGGAGGACTAGCAAGTGCAGCCACATAGGCTAAGTTCCAGCAAGTAGACCTTAAGGCCGGCCTTGAATCCTTGAAGAGAGGGCCTCTCGACCAGATTAGCCGGGAGCGTGTTCCAGAGGTATGGGGCAGCGTAAGAGAAAGAACGCTTACCCGAGTTGGTGCGTATTCGGGGGATGGTTAGGGGCCGGCTGGACGAAGACCTCGTTTCTCTGCTTTGTACTCTGGGGTTTAGCAGCCCACGGAGGTGAGGAGGAGGGTTGGCGGTGGTGAGTTTATAAGTCAGACAGAAGGTGGAGTAGGCCAGTTTATGGCGTTAGGTCGGCCACTAGAGGTCTGCAAGGACCTCGCAGTGATGTCTCCTAGGAGGAGAGTTTGTGGCAAAGCGTGCAACTCTGTGGTAAAGTACCATTAGTTTTTTTGAGTTCCCCTTCTTGTAGGAACTGCAGTGGGGGGGGGGCCCCGTAGAAGAGGTAGGGAGGAGTGTGCAGTTTGAGATTGCACGCCGAGCCCCGTCAGCGAGGGAGTTTCCCAGTCGGTAGAGAAGTCCGAGTCTCTGGTGGATGGACTTGGTAAGTGAGTCGATGTGGGGCTTGTAGGACAGTTCATGGTCAAGAAGTATCCCCAGGTATTTGATCCTGTCGAGGACCTCGACCCGCTTCCCCTAGTTCAGTTTAAGCTGGAGAAGGTCACTCCTATCCGGGCCAGGGTGCCTGGGCCCAAACAAGACAGCCTTCGTTTTCTCCTCATTCAGTAGTAGAGTTGGAGAACCAGGCTTCAAGTGTAGTGAGACTACATTATTATTAGATTACATTTAGATCAGTGAGTGGTAAATGAGGGACATGGGTACCTTTTTATGTGTCCCTGAAACACTTGGCGTACTTTGCCCAGGATTCACTCCCTCACCTCACACCTGCTAAATATAATTCAACACATCCCTCTGACTATCTGAGCCCCACCACCCTCCCTACGCAGTCCTTGCAATTAGTTACTTGGTCTAATGCTGCATGCTGACACTCTTCTTTCTCTCCACAGCTGGGCTTGAATGTCGTTAGTCTTGCAGAGTGCCGGCTCTGTGGTGCCTGAGTTATGGGAGTTTGCTCGCAAGCAACTCCAGGTTCGCACCCAGCCTGGGACCACAGGAGCGGAGTCCGAAGGAAGGTCGAGCACCCATGGGATGCCTCCTCCTGGGGGTGTCTGAGCCTGCACTGCTCATGAACGCTCCTGGTGGCCCATAGCAGCGGCACACTTGTGCGGTGTGGGTGACCATGCACTGTTGGTGCATCCAGTCAGGACGCCACGAGCTTGCAGCCGCCCTGGGAGGATGGCGACATAACTTCTAAAAATGTCTGCCTAGCTGGCCGGATGACGGCGGCTGGCCCCCCCATGTGTTGTGAAGCCTGGAGGTGTCCTTTGCTGATCCCCCATTGTGCCTGGTGAGGAAAGGAATGACTGCTGAACAAGTCTTCCCTCCTTGTCCCTGCCCTGGGAGGGAGACCCCCCAATGAAGGGATACATTGCGTCGACCAGGGACTATGGCAGTAATGGGGGCAGCAAAATGGGGCGGAGGGAGGGTTGGAGGCAGAGGGCCTGGCGCCCAAAGAGTATCAGCCAGGACTGCTGGGGGGAGATAAAAATATCAGACATAAAAAAATCTTGCAAAGTGCAAGATTGCTGGCAGTCAGGCCTACTGGTGGGAGAAAGAAGGTGAAGATTTGCATGCATCATTGGACCGCACAACTGGTTAATTTTGAAAATATGTAAAAGGAAAGTCCCGTCAACCTATTTTCTGTATACCTGTGTATATTGTAGGCATGAACAATGATTCCCTCTTTTGCATCCCCCTAATTTAAATATAAAGGAGTTTGCTTTACTCTGTTTTGTCCTGGTATGAAAACCCATTTGTCTGCATTGCAGAGATCATAACCCCACTCATGCAAGGCATGATGGGAGTTGATGACACGTACCTGCACAAGACAGCAGAATGAAGTTATACTCTCATTCAGTTCCGTTACATGTTTTCTGCAGTCCCTGTATTCTCCAAAAGCATTTTTTTTCTAACTCGGATACAATTTAAACTACAGAAAACAGCAGGGCACTCACTATGCCTCGAAAAGTTTCATGGCCAGCATAAGACAAGAATATAGGAACTGCAGAAGACAGCAACAACACTGACTAATACAGTATAACTACTGCAGGCTTTAGCACTAAAACATCATAAAATTCCAGGATGCCTTACATGAGTCGGGTCATGACCTTTGCAGTGGAGTCAAGCAGGTTTTCACACCGGACTTGAATATCTTCATTTACATTTAAATCCTGATGAAATTAGGAGGGTGCAATAGAGGCAGCCATTATTCATGCCTACAAACTACTCAAGTAAGCAGAATAAAAGGCTGAGGGGATCTTCCCTTTAAATGGGAGGAGGGTTGTTTAAGGGCTGAGGGGTGGGTTGTAGTGTATTTTTAAAAGGGCATTAATACTGTGGGACGAGGTAAGACACTGACATGCATGAGTGACTAGGCGTCATATATGGAGATCCAAGCTCAGAACACTGGAATACAGTTTGATTTTGCATCTTGTAATAATATGCATTCCTACTTTAGTTTGAGTTTACAGCACCATCACTGGTGTGTGAGCAGGACTTTTACCATGTAGGATGGGTATGGGACAAAAACAAGGGATGTATGTTGGCCAATTGAGGGGTATGGGGAGTGCTGCCCCACTGGGACACTCAGTTTTTGTTACTCTACAGATTTTTCCAGAACCCGGTTTTTTTTTTTGTTTGTTTGTTTTGTTTTCCTACCAGGATTTCTGGATCTTCTAAATAAAAATTCTGCCAACAGCCACAAGCTCCAGATTGGGCAAGACAGCTTTGATATCACCTGCTGCTAATACTGCCCACAAACCTCCTTTGTCCTTTTTGTCTGAGACAGGACGTCTATGTCAGTAGCAAGGGACCAGACCTCAGATCTTTACATTTAATAATAATAATAATAATAACTTTATTTTTAAAGCTCTTTTCAAAATTTCAAAGTGCTTTACAAGTCAAAAAGCACAATATAAAATATCACATAAAACATATAAATACAATAAATACATAACATCACATATTAAAAACCTACAATAAAACCATCCATACTATCCAAAAAGTAATATTAACACTCAAATATCAATTAATCATCCAAGAAGGCGCTCCGCCACAGGTAGGTTTTCAAATTTTTCTTAAATACCTCCAAGGAGGTGCACTCCCTTAACTGGCGAGGTACAGAATTCCAAAGAGTTGGAGCTACATAAGAAAAAGCTCTACTGCCAGAAGATTTTAAACTCACTCTTGGAATCTCTAACAACCTCTCATCAGCCGACCGTAGCGATCGGCCGGGGCAGTAAGGCACCAGAAGTTCTTTCAGATAGGTCGGACCCTGATCGTGAAGGGCTTTAAAAGTCAATAAAATGACTTTAAAGGTGATCCGCCACCATATAGGAGCCAGTGCAGTTGCGCAGTACCGGGTGATATGACTGGATCTCCTTGTCCCAGTCAACACCCTGGCTGCAGCGCTCTGCACCAGCTGAAGGCGACGGATTTCAGCCCTTAAAGCCCAAAGTAAAGGAGCTGCAGTAGTCCAGCCGTGGAGGACACAAAGGCGTGAACCAACGCTGGCAAGAGTCAGATGGAACAAGGTGACGCACCCCAACGCTCCTAAGATGATAAAGGAAGTCCTGACAACGGCCGACACTTGAGATTGAAAGGTCAGCCTGTCATCTAGGACAATCCCCAGGTTGCGCACCCGTTCAGAGGTCGGAAGTGACACGCCGTCAAGAAAAATTCCAGAGGGCGAGCCATCTTCCGGCCTCATTATCCGACCACCAGGGTCTACCACCAATATCTCTGTCTTCTCTGAGTTCAACTTCAACCAACTAGAATCCATCCATCTTCGGATTTCTTCCAGACAGTCATTAAACACCGAGAGAGCTCCATCCTGGTCAGGCGCAAAAGACCAGTATAGCTGGGTGTCATCTGCATAGCAGTGAAACCTCGTCCCATACTGTCTTATAATGTCTCCGAGGGGCAGCATATACACTGCGAATAACATGGGTGACAGCACTGAACCCTGAGGCACCCCACAACAAAGAAGTTGGGGCAGAGGAATGAACCCCCGACACAACTCTCTGTGATCTCTCAGTAAGGAAATGAAGGAACCATTTTAAAACAGTTCCCGACATTCCACATATTTGCCTCAGGCGGTAAAACACCAGGTGATCCACAGTGTCAAAAGCTGACGAGAGATCAAGAAGAACTAGAATAGAGCATCTCTTCTGATCCCTCACCCTCAGAAGATCATTAAGCACCCGAACCAGCGCAGTCTCGGTGCTGTCTTTTACGAAAACCAGACTGAAAGGATTCGTAGACATTAAGGATGGTTAAATGGTCTTCCAATTGGGCTGCCACTACCTTCTCAATAACCTTCCCCAAAAAGGGAAGGTTAGAGATAGGTCTGTAGTTTGAAAAACAGTCTGGGTCCAAAGTAACTTTCTTCAGTAAAGGTGTAACCACTGCTTCTTTCAGGGAGTTAGGAAACTCACCTGACTGTAAGGAACACCAGACTATCTGCACCCTAACTGGGCCAGTGATCTCAAGACAACCCAGAATTATGGGAATTGGTCCAGGATCTAAACTACAGCTCGTAGGCCGCACATTATGGATGATCCTCATAATATCCACGACCTCCGGTTGGCAAAAGGAACTCCAAGAAAAACTAGGCATTGTGAGTTCGCATTGTTCCATGACATCACCCTTAGAGACTGATGGGTGCAAGCCCACCCTGATGTCGTCCACCTTATTTGCAAAGAACCGAGCGAGCTCATCGCACTCCATTTGCGAAAGGCTCTCCGGACTTGTAGACAGTCTGGGTTGCACAGTCTGTCCACAGTCCGAAACAGCTGAGCCGGTCGATTCTGTGCAACTGCAATCTCCCTGGACAGAAATTCTGCCTTCTTATGGGTGATTACAGATTGATAGATAGAATAATGTTCCATCAATCTAAGGCGGTTGGCATCAAGGGCAGACTTGCGCCAGCACCGCTCCAACCTTCGCCCCTGTCTCCGCAACTCTCTGTGTCCCATCAAACCAGGGGGACCTGGGGCAAGGGATAAGGGGCGCTCACGAACAGGAGCAATAAAATCCAGGGCCACAGTAATGGCCGTATTATAAGCCGACACCAGTTCACCTGGATTACTGCTAGCCAATATGGGAGATGAGAGATCAAGGACCGCAGCAAGGCCCTGAGAAGTAACATTTCGCAATGGGCGGTACCTGACCATCTCCACAGGGGAAGGCCTTCTAAGGGGGGGTAAAATTGAAACCTCACGGTGTGGTGGTCAGACCATGCACTGATTCCACCCCCACGTCGAATGAATCAATCCCTAAGAGGAAGACTAAATCCAGAGAGTGCCCAGATCTATGTGTAGCAGTGGAAACTACCTGTGTAAGGCCCAAAAAAGACATAAGTTGGAGGAAGTGGTTCCCAAATTGTGAGAGTTCATCGTCGATCCAGGCGTTAGTCACCCAGAACCATCAATCTGGGAGACTCAAATGACGTATCGACGAGGAAGTCTGCTACTTCCTGTAAGAAATGTTTCCCATCTCCGGGTAGATGGTAGATGAGAGTGATTGGAACGCCTACACCTGCTACAACTACGCACTCAAAAGATTCAGCCTCACCTACTACCACATTCGTGAGGCCCAATTTAGTCTTAAAACAGACTGCAATCCCCCCCCTGCGGTCCAGTCTCTGGAGGTGTACCACCGAATACCCAGCCGGAACCATGGCCTCCAATATGGGCCAGAGTTTTCATCCAGCCAGGTTCCGGTGATGCAAGCCAGGTCAGCTGAGCCAACAAGATCCTCAATAATAGCGGTCTTATTCCTAACAGACCTGGCATTGCATAGCATCGCCTGAGTTGGACAAACCTCGGAGGTTGTCCGACCTATCTGCCCACCAAATTCGGCAGTGCCCTGGGGTATGGGCACCAGACGTGGGGAAACCCCTGTCTGGATTCCATTTCGCCCCAGGGCGCCTTCTGGACTTAATAACCCCTATACGATGGCCACGCTCGTTCATCCTCACCTGTTCGCCCACTCCCGCCCTCCCCACTCTCCTACGAACAATCCCCAGCGCTCTACAGCACTGGTAGGTCTCAAATGGCAAAGGAGGGGTATAAAAAGGGCGGAGGGCGCGAAGAGAGGAGGATGAATAGCGCACCCCCGAGGAACCTACAGACCAACACATATTACTGCTAAAACTAAAACAAAATACGTCAAATTAAACAAAAACTAATCCTCAAAACCCATACAAAGAACACATAAAAATAAATAAAATTAAAAATAAACAAAACAAATAAAATAAATAATTATAAAATAAATATAAAGCTGAACTCTCACTACCCCAACACAAAAAATTCCCCCCTTCTTCAGCCCTCTCACAGCAAAGGAGAGGGGGAAAAAACAATCTTAGCACGCTCACTGCAAGATAAAATAAAAATCACATACAAACAAATAAAAACAGAAAACATAGGTCTGAGGCTGTCCTATTATTAAAAGCCCCCAACTAAAAAGTCCTTGAACTTAATAACATTAATCATAAGCCCCACTTAACAAAAGTTCGTAAAGTCTCAGAGTCAGTATATTTTCTTCATACTCCTGCCATTCAACCATTCAAAAATTCCACCTGGAAGGAAGCATTCTTCACCCAATGAACCCCAGGAGGACACGGATATGCAAACTGTCCCCCCTACTTAGGATGCCAGAGACAGCCCGGCCTCTGCCAGGCTATTCCGGCACCACCTGGAGGCCCCCGAGAACATCAATCCACCGGCAGGCACTCCCCGGCCCTCCCAGGTACAGTCAGCAGCACCCCGCACCAACCTCCGGGACAACTGGGCCAACCACTCAGGTCCTTCTTCCTCTCTCTTCCTTCCCCGACACTCCACAGTCAAAACTCCCCGACCAAGAATTCAACTTTAAGTCCTGCGGTCCACTGAGTCCAAACAGGGAGCAAACAGAGTAAACAACAAAAGACACGCTCCTTTCCTTGGATCCACTCAGTATCGAAACGTTTCAAATCCAAGTTTAATAAAGCCTCCTTCAGTCTTTCTCGTCTCCACAGCCCATCACGCTGTGACCAAGGAGACTCTCGGATCACTAAAAGCGAACAGTGTCACTAAGGACAGCACAAAATCAATGCCCAAATAAAGTCTTCTCCACAGTTGCTCCCCCTCCTCAATACCACAGCTTCCCACATCGGAAGTCCTGGCAGAGTTCAAGCATAAAAAGTCAAACAAACTCACTGGGGCAAACAATATAAAACTTTTCGGCAGAGTCTTACTTTTCTTGCTTCCGTGCTCATGCCAGTAGCCCCCGACTCCACAGCCTCTCACGCTGAAGTCGGGAGGTAGAGAGACCACAAAGAATGTTAAAAAGTCACCACGAAGAACGCCAAAGAGCAAAAACGAATGCAGGACTCCAAAAACAAATGCAGGACTCCAAGAAATAGAAATTTGAACTAAAGCTTGGTACCTGAGGAGCTGGACTTGGCAGAATTATTTCTTTCAAAGCAGGTTTTAATGATCTCTAGGAAGCCAGCTACCAGAAAGACTTATTCATCTCTAAGTGGAAACATTTCTCTTGCACACCATCTTTCAAAAAAAGAGGTGTGCAAGAACAAGGCACAATTTGAAGACCGGGGGTGGATCAGAGGTAATGTAAGTAAGTATTTTTTCACAGAGAGGGTTGTGGATGCATGGAACGGCCTTCCGGAGGAGGTTGTGGAGTCAAAAACAGTGGTGGAATTCAAGCATGCATGGGACAGTCATAAGGCAATTCTAAGGGGTGGGGGTAGGAAGAAGTAGGCTGCTGGTTAACTAGGATCTGCAGCTTATCCAGTAGGTAGGGAAATGGGCAGACTGGGTGAGCCAAGCGGTCCTTATCTGCTGTCAAATTGAAATTCTATGCATGGCTTCAGTCAGATTTCCCTAGATACTTAGCAGCGACTTCTGCTTTTATGTATGTATGTATTTATTTAAAGGTTTGGTAACCAGGAAAGAGTACAAACCGAAGCTCATTTCAAGGTGTGACGGGGGATGGGGGAGTAGGCAAGCAGGCAGTTACAAACATAAGTGCAATAACATTTGGGCCAAGGGAGTTTGCTTCCTTCACAGGACGTCCCTGCATGCTGCCGAGGCTGGCAGGAAAAGCTCGAGATATGCCAGGGGTGTGAGGGAGAGGTTGGCATACATGGAGAAAAACAGTTTGCTGTCTGTATAATAGCCTGTCTTCTAGGCCCTCTGGGTCCTAGTGTCGACTGCTACCAGATCCTAATCCACGCAGTGGATTGCCTCAGGGGAAGTGGCCCTCCTTGGAGTCCCTACCACACAGGAAAGTCATGGGGAAGTCCCACTCGGGGACCTACCTGTGGGAACAGGCAGTGGCTGATCAGAGCACGTCCCTTGGACAGGAGTATATCCCTGCAGTAGAGCATTACCAGGGAGAAAAAGCCATATGGAAAAAAGTGAAGGTTTTAGAACCTTCTCCCTCCAGGTACATTTAGCTGTATTGTCAGTCTAAAAATCTATTGCTTAAAATGCTTTTTAGGATTCATTTTTCTTTTCTTTCCACACACTCTTTATACTCCATGCTGCTTCATCGACCCTCTTCCGATGGTGCCCACCAGCCCCATCACCTGCCTTCTCTGGGTCTTATCCCCACCACTTACCAGTACCACTGTGTGGTGGGTGAGTGTCCCGTGCAGGGCCTGTGAGGACACCATTACCATTCTGCTGGTCGGGGTATTTTTTTTCGTCTTGAGTTCCCCTGAGGTCAAGCCGTGTGCAGTAATTCTCCAGGCATTCACGTTACACTCTCTTTAATAAGACTTCTGTTTGCATTACCACCCAGCCTCCTCTTGGTGGTAGCCAAGTAGCGAGATGGACAGTCCCCCCCCCCCCAACCAAGGGGGAGGGCTGTCTATGGGACACTAAATCCTCCTTCTCCCACCCAGCCCCTGAGGGACCCAGGTCTGTTTCCAAATGTGGATCACTGGTGTAGCAAGCAGTAGCGCTACTGATGTGCTACCAGGCCAACACATTTTCAAGGTTCTTTAATAGTTTTAAAGCAAATGTATCCCCCTGATACTTACTTACTTGGAGGTCGCGAGGGTCTCGGAGCTGCCTTCCCCCAACACCGAACTTGCACAGCTGGGCCACTTACTTGGAGGTCGAGAGGGTCTCTGAGCTGCTGTCCCCCCACACCGAATTTACACAACTGGGCCACTTACTTGGAGGTCGCGAGGGTCTCGGAGCTGCCCTCCCACCACACTGAACTTGCACAGGTACGCTACGGAATTTCAAGCGCTGGAGGAGCCTGCCAGATTTACTGCCCGCTCGCTGCATAATTCTCTGAACTAATTTAATTTTGATTGCTAAAGGGGCTAAATTTCTTGTGTCCCCACACATGTGGAGATAGTTTTTTTTTTCTTGTTTAGAAGCTTACAAAACGTCTGAGAGCAGGGGCCATTACATTTGCCTTACAGCTCTGTACTGTGGTTTGTGTTTTAGCGCCAATCCTTTGTTTGAAAACTAGTAACCTGCCTGACTGTGCAATGTGACGGTAGCTACCTGCCTTTAAGTAATTAAATTCCTTAAACAACTCTATCTACCACCAACCCAGGCTTGACTGATAAATTAAGGTTTCTATATAGTTATACAGTCTCAGTCAGGCTGCCTGTTACTACCGCAGCGTTAGGCTCAATTTATTTCCTAACAGCGCTATCTGGCACTAGCCCAGGATTGGCTTTGCTTTTACATAATTACCCAAGTCGGGCTGTTCTGTTCCTAATGCAGCATAGGCTATAAGGGCTATGAATTAAAGTCTGCAGTAAATTACATCCAGAGCTTGCTCCGGTTTCACACTGGCGCCACTCCAATAATTGTAGCCTTTTATGTATGTAGATTTGACTGCAAGCCCTCCCACAGCTCTGAAATCTCAGTTAATCCTGTTCCTACATTTGAAAACAAGCCCTCCTACAAGTCTGAAACCCTATTTAATCCTGTTCCCTTCTCCCTCTCCTTTGTCCACAGCTGGGCCACTTACTTGGCGGTCGCGAGGGTCTCGGAGCTGCCCTCCCCCCCCACACCGAACTTGCACAGGTACGCTACGTAATTTCAAGTGCTGGATGAGCCTGCCAGATTTACTGGCCGCTCGCTGCATGGTTCTCTGAACTAATTTTCCTCGCCAGTGCTATGCACCGACTGCCCTGCGGCCCCCACCACCACCCTTGGTCGACATTGGGCTTTATAGCTACGATCACATGATCGCTTGTAACGCGTCAGCCCACTTTGTCATCTGCAGTCTATACTTGATCACCACTAGAGATCCCCATCTTAATTAAATTGCCTTAAAATGCTTCTCTTGTACAACATGATTAGCTTCCTTACAGTCCTTATCCAAACCTTCATAGTACTGACTTGTTTTTCTCCTTCCCCTCCCACTCTCCCTGTGGGAAAGCCTCTCACCTGGGATCCCCAGATCTGCTTCACTAATCACCACCTCAGAATTACCCATCTCCCATATCTCCTAAATTCCTTCTCCTCTGTTCTACTCCGCACTAATTACACACCCAACCTAAGCAACGCTGCAGTCAGGACCTTGTTGGAACTACCTCCCCCCCCCATACAGTCACCCACTAAGTAGCCCCCATCACTCCTTATCTCCTGCCCTGTTAGCCCAACTTGTCCGTACCATCCCTATACCAGTCGGGCACCACAAAATACCCACTACTCCACGCTTCCTTCGCTCCATATCCAAATTGCTCTGGAAAGCTGCTCTCCTCCTCCTTCTGCTGTCAGGAAATGTACATCCTAATGCAGGGCCACTTTCGACTAGTGTTCCCAAGGAGAGAAGGCATGGTGGCTTACTACTGGCCACCCTTAACATCTGTAGCCTACCTAGGAAGCTCACTCCCCTCCAGGGCTGGATCACCTAACACACCCCAGACATCCTGGCCTTATCTGAAACCTGGCTCTCTAAAAAATATCTCAGATGCCGCAGTCACACTCAGTGACTACTCCATATTCCAAACAGATAGGACTGGCAAGAGGGGAGGTGGTTGTGCCATCTATGCCAGAACATATCTGCAAGCCCTCTTGGTCCCCCTTCACCCGCCCTGCACATATTTGCCCAAGCCATAACTATCAAAGTCACCCTTAGCACCCCCTGCAAACCGCTATACATTCTGGCGGTTTACATCCCCCGAACCAAAAACACACCTTTGATTCTATACTGTCCAGCATCACCCATCTCCCTCCCAAGAGCGAACTGATTATTATTATGGGTGATTTCAATGTGAATTGGCTATCCCCTGTATCAGCCACCTACAAAGATGCCGACTGAGCCTATGACCTTACCCAGGTTGTCCAATCCCCCACCAAGCATGACCCCAGATTAGGGTCTTCCACTCTCATCAACCTCATCCTTACGAACCTTCCCAACTACCTCTCCAAGGTTAAAGTGCTCCCAGACGCGTTAAGTGACCACTCTCCCATCTCCTGCTGGTGGTCGAATAAAATCCCTCCCAGTCAACCCAAAGTTGCCATCCAAAGGTGCCTCAAAAATGGAGCCCTCTCACGCCTCAAAATGCATCTCTCCTCCTGTGACTGGTCACCCATCCACATTGCCCGTACTGTAGACGCTGCCCTCACTGCCTTTATTACCACCTTCAACACTGCCTGTGACATCTTTGCCCCTTCACTAAGCAAGTCATGAAAAACAGGGATACCCCTTGGATCTCGCAGACCCTCCTTGACCTGATGCACCGCAGAGATAACCTCTGGCATAGGGCCCTGTACTCCTGGCTTCCCCAGGACAGGCAACTCTACAGAGAGGCAAGAAACAAATGCACCTGGGCCATTCTGCTAGCTAAGGCAACCTACTATAAGCAAGCACTCACCACCACTTGGGGCTCAGGGAAAAACTTCTGGAATAATATCAAGGAACTCTGAGGGGAAAACTACCTCCCCTGCCCCGACACAGCTTCTAGTCAAGGGAGCCCTCTCCCAGGACCCCACCACCATATCCAGTGCCCTTAACACCACCTTCTCTGACCTCAGTCACATCCTCCCGCATAACTTCTTTGACCCTACCAGCAGCCGCCCCTCTGCCACCTCTCCCACAACAACCCCCCCCCCCTTTCTGGCTGTGAATCATCTCCTGCAAGGAGGCTAAACGCTACCTCTCCAAAGCCTTACACAACTCGCGCTACAGCAGCGACTCCCTAGACCTCAAAATTCTCCAACTAACTCTGGATGAGACCCTGCCTTACCTCACCAAACTTCTAAACTGCTCGCTGTGCCTAGGTCAATACCCCGCTCTTTGGAAAAGAGGAATTATTACCCCCGATCCTAAAGAATAGAGATCCCACCTCCCCTGGTAACTACAGACCCATTTCTATCCCACCCCCCCAAAAAAAGCTCTCAAAAACATTGTGTCGGACCAGCTCACCGAATACCTGGCCAAACGCAACTTGCTCTGCCACGAACAACACGGTTTCAGAAAGGGACACAGCACTACCACAGCCCTACTCGAAGTTGCATCTTACATACATGAGGCTCTGGAACAGGGGTCAATAGCAGGAGCAATCTGTGTCGACTTTACCAAAGCGTTACACTGTCAATCACACACTACTTCTCCACTCCCTCCCCTCCCACCATTTCGCCCCGAGTCTGTCTCCTGGTTCAAAGACTATCTCACTGACTGGACGCAACAAGTCAAAATTAGCTCCACCCTCTCCTCCAAGCAGCCAGTGCTAGCGGGTGTCCCCCAAGGGTCGATTCTAGGACTTCTACTTTTCACTCTCTTTCTAGACTCCCTCCCACAGTCCTGCAGTGGAAAGCTATTGCTCTATGCAGATGATGCCGTAGTGTACTGGAAACACACCAATCCTAGCTCTCTTCAAAATGCCCTACAAGGCTTTTTTAGAGAGAAATAGAATCCTGGTTCACTGACCATCGCTTAATACTAAACTACAAGAAGACGAAATCTATGATCTTTGCTCACCGCCAAAGCCCACACAGTAATGCCCTGCTATCTGTCTCAAGCTCCCAGGGCCTCCACATCAAACAGGTCCCAAATTTCAAATATCTGGGTGTCACGCTGGACACATCCCTCACCTGCCACACACACATAAAACACCTTTCCTCCTCTGTTAACACCTGACTAGGGATTCTGTACAGACATAAACACTGCCTACCCCCCCAGGCCTTACGTTTGGCTGTAACCTGCTCAGTCCTTTCATTAGTCGACTACAGTATAATAATGTATGGCTCCGCTGATCAAACAGCCCTACACTGCCTCAGTCTAGCTCTCAACAAAGCTTGCCGGCTGGTCACAGGCTGTGATAGATTAACCCACACGTGTGTGCTCTACAAGCTTGCAGACTGGCTGACCTTTGAAGGGAGACTTGAGTACCACACTTGCCTCCAAGCCAAAAAAAAACTTATGAATCTTGCACCTGAGGGCCTCCTCCCCCCTCATCCAGCCAGCCCCTCACAGGAGTAGCCCTAGGCACCTGGCAAGCACCTCCCTCATAGTCCCCCACTGTAGGACCTCATTAGGGCAAAGGTCTTTCCGTTATCGTGCTCCCCTCTGGCTTAACAACCTACCACCCTCCATCTCCCTGGCCCCTAGTCTTGGCCAATTTAAAAGTGGTATCAAGAGCCTCCTTCTTGACTCTGAGGCCTGTGGCTGTTTCCAACATTCCTCCCCCTGTCCGAATTTGATAGATGACTAGCTCATTCCCTGACTACGTACCTAGGCCTACAACCTAGTTGTACTTAAACCTCAGCTCTGGGTTCGGTAAAAGACCCTACGTATCTGTAACCTGATTTACCTCACCTTGATGACCCAGGGTCCTCTAATGACCCTAGTGATAGTAACCAACCTGTGTAAATGCACTGTACAGAGACCTGTGTATAATATGTTTAAATGGAATGTTTCTGCTTTTGTACTGACATGGAGCCTTTGCAAAGGAGTCTGTGACTCAAAGGATTGTAATTCCAAAATTTTCAATAAATAAAATAAATAAAACTTGCATTAATCGATCTAGAAACAGTATTACAGTAGATACATCATCACATATTTTAGTACCCAGATGTACTGATCTATTAACTTTGGTACATTATATGTGGGTCCTGTAATAATGAACATTCAGGAGATATTTAAGCTTAATATGCTAACCAAGCCATGACCTGTGGTGATAAAAATCTGGCAATTAGTAATCAAAGGGATCTTCCTATAGTCACTGTTCCCACTTGTCTGTATGCTATTCAGGCATACACATAGATCACATACTGACTCACTGCTTCAAACTCGAGTGTTGCCAAATCTAAAATTATTTTAAACTCCTTTTAAACAGAGCCTCCCATCCCTTTTTTGCACGGAGCTTTATCCACAAGTAGCTTTATAGTCAAAGCTTGGAAAGATAAGGTGATTATCTGTGCGTTATAAAAAAATAACAGTCCTTCCCAGTCCAGTGACATAGAAGTCAGTTTTCCACGAATTAAAAGTTCAACAACTAGAACTGTGTAGGTATTAGAGGCACACCATTTGAACAGCATGATACTGGAAAGAAATGGATACATAACTCAGTAAACTTTATAAGTAATTCTGTATGCTACAATTTTTAACATGTTTACATAAGCTCTGCCTTGAGTCATGAGTTCAGACATTGTTAGTTGAACAGGATGGTGCTGTACTCAGCAAGAAGACAAGGAAAGAATGGCTCATAGCTCAGTTCAGGAAAATATCTTATATGGGAAAAACAAAAAAGTCTTACAGTCCATCTTAAGCTGCAGTTTCTCCTCTGGATTCCTCGTCGTCACTTCCCAGGGCTGTGGATCTGAATTCAGCCGCTATTTTATCCACACGCTTCCTAACCTCCTTTGGGTCTGTAAATTGGAAAGTCTTTCCTCCATATACTATTCAGAGGCTCACGGGGCCAAGAAGCGTGTGGACAACTCCAAAGGCCTGCAGCTGCTGTCAAAGTGGATCGAAGGCCTTCCGATGGGTCTGGGTTGCAAATGGCCAGTCCGGGAAAAGTTACACTTCGGAACCCTCGAGTTGCAGTGGGTGATTTGTTTTAGCCCACTATAGGATCCGGTCTCTGATTTCCACTCCGGTGGTTTTAAGTAAAATTGTGTGGGGAGAGTCCTGATTTAGTTGCCGAGTGCGAAAGTTCACTCTGTACGCACATTTGATGTCCTGCCCATCTACTTGCAGATCCTCCGGCATTGCAGTCATTAGCCAGGTTCTAAGGAAAGACATCAGGTCCTCCCCTTCCACATTTTCTGGGAGACCAGTTAATCTTATATTCATGGCACGTGCCTCATTTTCAAGGGTCTCCAGCTGGGTATGGAGATGGGAATTTTCCATCACCAGTTGAGCAACTGCTGCTTGAGTCTGCATGGAGCGGTCCTCCGGGTCCTTGTCTGTAGAGACTGCACCCTCTATTTCTGCATCCTGAGCTCCCAGATGTTGCAAGACATTCTCCACTTTTTTGTCCAGATCTCCTACTTCTTTCAGGATGTGTTACAATGCTGGTTGTTCTCCAACGGAGCCCACATGGTTGGGGCTTGGTGACTGCACAGTTTGTTGTGTTGGAGGTATGGATTTTTGAGTTTGCCCTCCAGTCGTTCCCTTTGGCCATCCCATATCAAAAGTGGTATCAAATCACAGCTCAGGTTCTTGTGGTACTGATTGC
Organism: Neoceratodus forsteri; assembly: GCA_016271365.2. Classification (NCBI taxonomy): domain Eukaryota; kingdom Metazoa; phylum Chordata; order Ceratodontiformes; family Ceratodontidae; genus Neoceratodus; species Neoceratodus forsteri. The sequence continues at coordinate 682,278,516 of CM057454.1, forward strand.
AGGCAAAGTTCTGACCACATTTTTCAAATTTACTAGCTTATTTGGTCAAAATGTCGAGTTCTGCAGGACTCAGCAGGAGCTGATGTAATCTGCGTCCGGTTTGATGCGTGGCTCTCTAGCGTCCCCTTTTTTCTCTACTCATGAAGGAGCCTTTACGAAGCTTTGGCTTGTTGGAACCTCAGATTCATAACTCGGATAATGGTCTTTTTAGTAGCCATTAGCACAACTAGGAGGTCTTTCCATCCTTCCTGACTGTGTAATTGTTCACAAGGAAAAGTGATGTTACAGACACACATTACTTTTTTCCCCAAGGTAGTGTCTGAATTTCATATGAATTACTCTTTAACACTTCCTACAACAGGTGCCCCAGAACTGCTACTCTTAAAGGTCTGGCCACTTTGCAGACATTTGCTGGAGAGATGTCCTACAAACTACTGATACCAGCTTAAATTGACCTGACTTGCCCCTCACTGCTGCCCTTTTTAAAGAGCTGGAACATCTCAGTAGAACTGTGAAAGCGTAATTCTAGGGACATGGATGTAGTTCGGTTATCCACGCTTCTTGCAGTTGTTCCTTAAGAGCTGATTTGCTGGAACGTCTTTAAGCAAAGCTACACCCACCACCTGGGTGATATATACCTTGACTGTGCCTCGTGACATCAGATATTCCTTTCCGCTGGAAGAGTCAGGTCTCCACCTTAGCAGCTCCGTGCAGTATAGGCCTCTCTAAGTGCACCATTGCAAACTTGGTAAAATTGTTCAGTAAAGTGACTTCTTTTGGGACTATTATTCTGTTCTTCTCTCGTCAATAATCCATAGAAAATGATTACTCCAAGCCCGTTCCCAGTTTTAAGCAGTGCGTCCAATGCAACCAGAAGAGATCTCTGCCTAGGAGCGTCACATGATGTTGCTGCTTGCGACTTGTGCCAGGTGATACTGCCCTCATCCCTGGAAGACCACCAGGCTTGCCTTCTTCTCAGATGGCTGGTCAGTTGGGACCCCAAACTGAAGACCAAGTCAGCTCACAAAGCGGCCCCCATGGTGGCAGGGTCTGCGGGTCCAGCTAGCAGCAATGGAAGCGGTGGCGGCCAAGGCTGCGGTGGGTGCCTAGTTGTTTTCGGCACTTCTCCCACTTGGGGCCAGTGTCGGAGTGCCCTTCACGGATAAATTCCGTGAAATGTACCAGACCCTCCAGACAACTCTGCCCACCCCAGAAGAAGCCTAAGAAATCCCTCCATCAGTTGTGGGACTGGGAAGAGACACACTCTTCCCTCTTCTGTGACTCCCCTGACCACTCAAGGCTTCCAGAGAGCTTGTCTTCGGCCAAACCCTCCATGGTTGAGAGATAGGCCACTGGTTTCACAGTAACCCTGTCAGGTTTGTCAGCCTTGTCACAGGTCGAATAGGTGGTAGAGATTTTTCTTGACCCAGTCGACCCATTGTCAGAAGGGTAGAGGATGGCTCGATCTCTAGGACCCTGGTCCTCATGAGCCTCACTCAGGAGGACCCATAGGAGTCAATGCTCCTGGCCGTCTCCATCCAGGAACAGCCTCTCTCTCTGGGGTCAAGGAGTCAAAACTGGTGCAGGTAGTTTACAGTGTACCTCCAGCTGCCTGTCCTTGAATTGGTCTCTGGGTCAACAGTCAAAGGTCTAGGTCGAGAGCTAAGCTGAGATCGAGGGGTTCCTCATGTTCTCAATCCCACTCGACCTGGAGGCGTCACCGTTAATGCTCCTCTTCCGATGAAGAGAGGTTCTGCCTGCGCCTGCAGCAGCGCCATATGGAGCTTCTCTGGCAGCAGTGGGCCTTGGTGGGTTGGGGTAGGACTCTACCCCCAAACCCTGCGGTTATTTGGTTGTCACCAGTCAAGCCCACACTGGTCCTGCCGAGACATGTCATTCACACATGTCTCTCCACCCTTGCTGGTGGAACCGCCACCATGGCAGTCCTTGTAAGGAACCCCTTCTAAGGACTCCCATCAGGCCACTGGTTTTCCAGGCTGGTTGTCCATGGAAATATCCCACTCGGATGACTCCAGGGTGGTGCAAGGCAGCAAAAGGTTGAGGGCTGCCTTTGACAAGTCCTTGGATGACTTCAGTGGGTCCTTCATGCAGTCCTAATATATACAATCATGAATCGGTCAAGAGCTGACCACCAACCATGGGCTGATGTTGTTCGAGTGTGTTCTCTGGCTTATGTAGGAATCCATGGAAGTTCTCTTGGAGCTAGTGCAGAAAAGGGCTGCGTACCTTTTCACTGACATCCTACATAAGGACGAATCCCTGGGGGGTCCCTTTCCTGTGGCAGAGGCCATTGTAGAGCCAGTGCTGGAGGTTTAGCAGCACCTAGCTTCCAGCCTGGCACGCTTAGCCGATATGGTCCACAAGTATGTGGTTCCTACTGGCTCCTTGTCCAGATTTTTGGACCATCCCTTGGCCAAGGGTCTAGTCGCTGATTCCTTGTTTCAGAAGTCTGGTAGCACTGGGGATGTGGAGAGGCCCAAACCCCCCAGCAAGGAGTCGAAGAAGCTGGTCCATGTGGCAAAAAAGGTATATGCTTCATCCTCCCTCTGTCTCTGTCAGGCGAGTTATGTGCTGATGATGGCTGATTTTGGTCACTACCTGATGGAAGTGCTGGATAATGCCCTCTCTTACCTGCCTGCTGACAAGTAGCCTGCCCTAAAAATGGTCCGAGACCAGGGTCACGCGCTGGTCAAACACCAACTCTTGCTGGTCTTGAACATGGGTAGTTCCTGCACCCATGCCATAGCAGGGGCCATCGTGATGCATCACAGGGCCTGGCTGAAGATTTCCACCTTTACCGCAGACACTCTGCATAAGTTGGCTGATGTTCCCTTCTTGGGTGCCAACCTCTTTGGCCCCGGGGTGGAAGGACACCTCACCAAGATTGAGAAGTCCAGTGCCACCCTGTATCTGTGACTTCCTCCCAGACGGACCAGAAAGGGCAGAAACAGAAGAAACCCTTTCAGTTTCGGCCCTTTCCGTAACAGCAGCCTAGGCAGCAGCAGCCTTAGCAGGGGCAGTTTCAAGCTTGGAGCCCTAAGACCAAGTTCGCTGGTCAGGGTCCCAAAAAGGGCAGGTGTAGGGGTATTGGTGCCCCCACCAAAGCTGCCAAGTGACGGGTCGGGGGGGGTCACCTCCTGCCCATCCAATCCCTGCTGCTGCTCCCGGTGGGGGGTCAGCTATGCGATTTCTAGCATCATTGGTCCGTAATTAAATACCTCAGACAAATGGGTCCTCGAAGTGGTAGGTGGAGGGTTGCCTCTTGACTTTGAGGCTCTCCCACTTTACTGACCCCACACTACCAGGGAATTTGTGGTGTTGCGGGACATGCTGTGTCTGCCCCCAGGGAGAATGTTGTTCAGCTCTTTGCAAAAGGAGTCATAGCCCTTGTCCTAGATTCTATGGCAGGTCAGGGATTCGTGTCCAGGTACTTTTTGGTCCCAAAACAGATTTTGTTTTTTGGGGGGGGGGGGGCAGGTGCCTCATGTTGGATCATCACAGTCTTGATCAGTTTCTAAGGAAGCGCAACTTCAGGATGGTCACGCTGGGTTCCACCATGTTGGTTCGACACCCAGAAGGGCGACCGACATTGCAGCGGCATGATGATGCCAACAGTGACCATGCCATGTGGCAGTTGTGCTGCCCGACTGCATCACACCTAAAGCACTGAGGCACATCCTGGCTGTTTGCGGGGCACTTTACCCACCGCACTCATTACCACAGGGGGCTTCCCCCGGCCCCCCTACAAAATAATATAATCACCTCCAGGTCGGAGTTGTAGAGGGAAAGAGTGCAACGCCCCTGGGGCAGGAATGACTATAGGCACTGTGAAATCCTGATCGTTGGAATAACTGTTGGATGGGTTGCAGTGCCCACATTGCTGTCGCTGTAATGGTTTCGCTGCGCTGATGGCCCACCGTCACACTGAACCGCTGAACCAGATCATTCCATCTTTGGAGCAGGGCATGTGGTTCTGCTCGCTGGACCTCCAGAATGCATTCTTTCATGTTCTAGTCCATCCATCCCACTGGCAGTATCTGCAGTTCCGCACAGAAGGTGTAGTTTATCAGTTCCAGCGCTTTCTTTTCAGCTTCTCCTCAGCGCCCAGGGTCTTCACCATGTGCATGGCAGTGGTGGCAGCATTCCTGCAGTGCCAGGGGGTCAGAGTCTACCCCTACATGGATGACTGGTTGATGGCGGAGCTGTTCAAAGAGGTCATGGTGTGGTCCAGGAACCTAGCCCTCAAGACCTGCTGAGACTTGGGCCTTTTGGTCAGTCTGGCTAAGTTTGAGCTGATCCCCCTCGGAAGTGATGCTCTTCATCATGGCAGAGCTAGACTCCCTCCAGGCCAAGGCCTACCTCCCTATGGACTGGGCATCGAATCTTATTCCTTTGCCAGATCTTTTCAGGTTGGGCACTTGCGCCCTGCCCGGAACTTTCTGAGGCTGCTGGGGTACATGGTATCCTGCAGTAGTGTGGTCAGATGAGCTTGCTGGTAGATGTGGTACTTGCAGTGGGAGCTAGGCCATTAGTGGCACCAGCGCTTAGGTCACATGGACCAGCCAGTCACAGTGACACAGCCAGTGTGGGATGCCATCCAGTGATGGCTTATCCCTGAACATCTGGAGGGAGTCATCCCATTTGTCCACCCAGAGCTGACGATCACCCTTATGACAGATGCGTCTCTGGTAGGATGGGGAGTGCACTTGGGAGACCACAGAGCCCATGGGTTCTGGACTTCAAGAGAGTTCCTTCACCACATCAATCTGCTGGAGTTCTGTGCAGTGCATTTAGTGCTGACGGAATTTGCTGCTCTCATCTGGGGTCAGGTCATGCATGTTCAGAAGGACAGCACTACGACCGTGTTCTGCCTGAACAGACAGGGCAGCACATATTTCCTTCCACTATGTCTGGAGGCCCTCCCCACCTGGACCCTCGTGCGAAGCTTGGGTGCAGATGATCTGGCAATTCATGTCACAGGAGCACATAACCAGCTAGCAGACATCACCAGATGGGCGGGCAAGATGTCGCATGAATGGCCACTGCATTAGGAGGTGGTGAACCACTTGTTCTTCCTGTGGGAGAATGCAAAGCAAATCTGAGGCTGTTACATGTCCACCCCTCAGTCTGGTACACTGTTGAGGGGTGCCGTCACGAGGCCCTGGGTCCCAGGTCTCCTCGATAGCTTCCCTCAGTACCTCCGATGGACATGGTGATGGTCAAGGTGCAGAGGGATGAGTTGCAGATGATCCTGATTGCCCTGGACTGGCCTTGCCAGTTCTGATACCTAAATCTCCTCAGCCTCAGCAGCAGTCCTCTGTGCCCAGACATGCTGACATGTCATCAGGCGAAGGTCCTTCATTTGGATCTTCAGCCATTCTACCTCATAGCGTGATTCCTGAGCGGTTAGAGTTCCAGACTGTAGGAAGATGTGCTTCACACTGTGGAGACTTCCCAGAAAGAGTTGACTCACCAGTGCTGTGCCTTTAAGTAGGAAAGATTTTTCATCTGGTGTCAAGGCAAGGAGCTTGATCCCCTTGGCTCTATTTTGCATTACCTGGCTACCATTTTGGATTACCTTGGGTTCCTTTCTCAGCTGGGGCTGTAATTGATGACCCTCAAGGTTCACCTGGCAGCCATCTCAGCATAGCAGGCATGGGCTGGTATGCCGATGATGCTGGAGGAGAAGGTGGTCGGGTGCTTTTTCAAAGGTCTAGACCACTTGAACCTGCCAGTGCATGAATCACCACCACCTTGGGACTTGTTGCTGGTTCTGGCAGTGCTTATGGGCAAGCCTTTTGAGCCTATGCACTGGTTTGAGATGTCACACTTGTCATGAAAAACTGACTTCTTGGTGGCTGTCCCCTCTGCTGGAAGATTTGTTGAGCTCCAGCGCTGTCGGTGGAGTCTCCATACCTCATCTTCCACAAGGAGAAGGTAGTCCTTCGCCCCACACAAAGTTCCTCCCAAAGGTCTTATTAGAGTGTCACCTTAACCAGGTGATAAACCTCCCAGTCTGTTTCCCCAGCCCATCTTTGGAGGCCAGCCACAGGCACCATGCTTTGGATCTGTGGAGGGCGCTCACTTGCTATAAGGAGCACACGGTTGGAGTTCATGGTGATACTTGCCAGCTGTTTATAACTTCTGCTGAAGCTGCATCTGGCAGACCAGCAGCTAAGAGGATGATTGGCAGGTGGAGTGTCTTGGTGGATTGTCTCCTGCATCTGTTTTCTTTATAGGTTGGCTAGAAATCGGAAGGGAGCCTCCTGTAGGACTTAGGGCTCATTCCACCAGACAAACTGCTGCCTTGGTGGCTGCTTCCAAGGATATTCCCATACAGGAGATCTGTAGGGCGGCTATTTGGAAGTCGAAGCACACCTTCATCTCCCATTACAACATTGACCTTGAGTCACACCAGGATTCTTCTTTTGGAGCCTCAGTTCTCCAGTCTCTGTTTGCCAAATAAGGGTGTGTGCCTTGTCCCGTCCTGCTGGAGAACTGCTAGGAGTTTTCTAGAGCTGTGGATATGTGAACCATATCCATGTCCCTTGAAATCAGAGTTACTCGCCTGTAACCCTAGTTCTAGGAGTGGTATATGGTTCACATCCACACAACCTACCCGACCTCCTCTGGCAAGTGGCACCAGATCCTGCTTCCAGCCTGCAAGGTCTGTTGTCATGGGGCAGAGCTGAGGGATATATCACCCGCATGGTGGGAGGAGCTTTACTTAGATGTTCCGGCAGGTCAGTTTCTAAGGAAGAACTGCCAGAAGTGTGGATGCAAGCCAAATACCACTCACAGAACTATGCTTACAGGTGCTCAAGCCTCATTTTTAGACCGTTTGCAGTACTTTAGTTAGATTCTTATTTTTCTTTATAATGTTGCACATTGGCATGAAAACAGGACCCCTGTTCCCTAGATTTAATCCACACCGATTTCTTGTTGATACCAGACATCACTGTCTCTGGTTATGAAATCACAGTCAGTTACTGGGGAAATTATGATGCCAAAAGCAGAATTTTGGGATATGTGGTGGAGACATGCAACCAGAGCAGCTGGCATCTAATTAAGTGATAACATTCAGTTAGCTGGAATATATGAAGGAATAAACGGCTGAAGTGGATGATTAAATGCTGAGGCCAAAGGCCGAGGTGTTTAATCATAGAAACATAGAATTTGACGGTAGATAAGGACCGCTTGGCCCACTCAGTCTGCCCATTTCCCTACCTAATGGATAAGCTGCAGATCCTAATTAACCAACAGCCTACTTCTTCCTACCCCCACCCCTAGAATTGCCTTATGACTGTCCCATGCATGCTTGAATTCCACCACTGTTTTTGACTCTACAACCTCCGAAGGCTGTTCCATGCATCCACAACCCTGTCTGTGAAAAATACTTCCTTATATTACCTCTGAGCCACCCCCTCTATCTTCAAATTGTGCCCTCTTGTTCTTGCACACCTCTTTTTCTGAAAGATGCTACCCTCTTGGACTTCGTTGATTCCCTTGAGGTGCTTGAAAGTTTCTGTCATGTCCCCCTCTCCCTCCTTTCCTCGAGGCTATACATATTAAGCTCCTTAAAGGAAAACTACACCCAAAACTTGAAAAAATATATGTTGTGCAGAGTGTTTTAATTCGTATGTGAAGTTCTAGTGTTTCCTTCCCTCTGACTGGTATAAGGAGTTTTTCCCAAATTAGCTTGCTAGCTTTATGCTAGTTTTACGACCCCTGGGGATCTTCGTACCTGATAGTGTAATTGTATTTCTTGTTCCCACAGTGCATCTTGTCTCACGTGACTGTGATGTAAGAGAGACCCAACATTCAGCACACACATGCCAAACAAACTAAATATCTTGGAAGCTTTACAAGCTGCACAGAAATTACCAGCAGCAAAGTTTTTCAGGACAGTAAAACCTTTAGGATGAGGGTGGTCACCAAGTTGAATTCTACAGATTTTAAAATATAGCCATCTCTGTTGTTGTGAACTGATTGTAATGCAGTGCTTTCTGCCGGATTTATGGGCTCTGCTACATCACCATTACATGAAACAAGGTGCATTGTAGGACAAAGAAATGCAATAAACCTATTTGATATGGAGATATCCAGGGGTCATAAAACTACCCTAAAGCTAGCAGGCTAATTTAGGAAAAACTCCTAATACCAGTCAGAGGGAAGGAAACACTAGAACTTCACATACAAATTAAAACACTCTGCACTGCATATATTTTTTCAAGTTTTGGGTGTAGTTTTCCTTTAAGTCTCTCTCTCTCTATGTCTTCCGGTGCAGACCTGGAAGCTGGTTATTCCGCGTATACTCTGGCTAACTGAATATTATTACTATTGTATGACTAGAAATTTCACAGGATTTTAAAAGTGCTGTGCTAGTTTTTAAGTGATTTGCTTGTAGTCCTACAGTATCAAACCCAGTTCTCCAGGTTTGCAGCTCAGATCTCTTGACCACTGCGCTATACTAGTTGCCAGGAAACTGCTGAAAAGGAACATGCCTTTGTTTGCCCTTTTATCTGTGGACTAAATGGATAACCTACTGTGGGCGTGTCTGAAAAGTGAATAACTTACTGTGGATGTCACCAGAAAGTGAATAACTTACTATGGGCATTGCCAGTATGTGGATAACCTTGTTTGGCCGTGTCTAAATTGTGATTGTAGTAGTCTGTGGGACAATAACCGACAGTTTCTCACCCCAGGAATCCCACAGTATGTTTGACTTATGCATATTTGTGAGCTGGGTTCAGCTGCCTCGGAGATGGAACTTATGCTGTTGGCAAATTCATTAGCCAATTAGGTTGTAGTTGAAGAGTTTCACCTGTATAGTAGGTGCTGCTGTTAGTTAGATTAATTTCTCCGCCTAACTGAACAAGTCTGCCCTGGAGCTCTCTCTATACCTCATCGCTTAAAGAAATTTATTTCTTTAAAAGTTGCTTTATTTCTGTAGTTTCTGCTGCCTTTAGGGTTTTTTAGTGTATTTTTAGTATTTTATCATTTTTTCCTGGTTCCCATGGGTTCCAAGGAACTGAGGGAACTTCCTCTGACAGGGGTTTTCGTCACAGTTCCCGTGCTTTCTTCCTGACTGGAAAAAAACTACTTCTGTGACAATTTTTTTCTCTTTTGCGGTATTAAACTTTGGTTTATAGGTTCCCTTATATTTAAGGGAATCGTGTTTAGCTCTAACTTTTCTTTTATATTTTGTTATTTAGGAACCATTGCTCGTGGTTCCATCACACTTGGGAACTGACTGCAACGTTTTATTTTTTCCCTTTTGGGAATTGATTTTAAGGTCTCCTGACGAAATTGGCATGTCAGATAGACCCCAAAAAAGGACTGGACCTACAGGATTTAAAAACTGTTAAGTGCTTTAAAATCGTGGCGAAGGCAGACTGCCACAATCTCTGTTTAAGCTGTTTAGGTCCAAGTCGCACTTCTAACTGTGAACTTTGCACTACATTTTGCTCTAAAACAGTTTAGAAAAGAGCCAAAAGGCTAGACATGATAGCTTCTCAGTCTCCATCCCCCTCTAATAAGCCTTCTGAAGAGGGGTCCTCCTCTCATCAGAAATCAAAAGATAGGTCCTCTAAGGACTACCAAAAGTCTGACAAAAATAATTTAGACCAAGCCAAACAAAAAGACGTACAGAGCAAGTTTTTGACCCAGTGCCTGCTAAAAAGAAACAAAAAGAGAAATATATTGCTGCCCCTCCTGCTGGAGAGCAAAGGGAGATGCCAGTGGTGTAACAAAATATGCCCTCTCCTGAGGAAATGGCTAAGGCTTGGCAACTATATCCGACATTTCAAGTTATGGGCAATCTGTTTTGAGCCCCAGCTGGCTCTTCTATGCCTATTCCCACTGACCTTGACCAAGGCCAGGGTTTTTTTCTATGCAGAAGAAAATGATGAGGAAGAGGGGGAACCCATTGTGCCGGACGTATCCCCTGACCAGGAATTTGGCTCTCCTCATGGTCAGGAAGAATTTTCCTCCCATTACACATTTGTCCAATGTCCTGACCTCTCCATACAGGAAACTACTGAGGAGGATGAAGAGGCAGACTGTCTAGATATGATGGGTCTCCTTCCCCCAAGAAGTTGCTCCTTCCAGTACACAAGTCCCTCCGCAGGGCCACTTTCAAACTCTTCCAGAATCCCACCTCCATTCCAGGTGTGGATAAAAAAAAAAAAATAGAGAAAAAGTACCAGCTGGATAAAACAAATGCGGAGCATCTTTACGTTCATAATCATGAAGGTGTGGTACAACCTGCAGCCTGTGACAAGGCTAAGGTGCCCCTTTCACCCCAGCCTCCAGACAGAGTCTAGAAAACTGGACATGATGGGCAAAAAATCTTACACCACAGCCTCTCTGCTGCTCCGCCTCTCTACTTATATAGCATACACAGCACAGTACTAAAAGGCACTGTGAAACTCAGTTCTGGCTATTAGCCAGAAAGCTCCTGATGACATGGCCCAGGACCTGGCAGAAACTGTCCTAGACACCACAAAGTACCAGTTTCACATTGCTGTAGATGCCAATGACACTGCCTCCAGATCAATGGCTCAAACCATTTCACACAGGAGGTTTGCATGGTTGAGAACCACCAGCGCCTCTCAGGATTCCTAGACTAAAGCAGCGGAGTTCCCTGCGAGAACAGTTCTCTCTTTGGGGACAAGACAGAGGCATACTCGAAGAAAGTGGAAGAATACAAAACCACCTGCAAGAGTAATGCAGCAAAAGAGGAAACTTCCACTTCCTACAGGCCCCAGGGAAGAGGGGGAAGAGGTAGAGGTTATTATCCCGGGGCCTTCTATCCTATGCCCATGCCCATGGATTATTCTCAGATGAGAGTATACTTCAGAGGAAGAGGTAGGAGGGCTCAGAAGTGCACTGACCCCATCCCCTCACCAAAAGCCCAGTCCAAACAAAACCCCTGACTGGAATGCTCAGGTCGCATCCCTTCTGCCAGTAGGGGGGAGGCTAACCCATTACCCTCCATCAGTGGCAGCACATCATGACAGACAAGTGGGTGCTGGAGGTGGTGGGTCAAGGTCTTGCTCTGCAGTTCAAAAAATTTTCCACACTGCAGGGACACAGGAGTTTTAAACCTCTGACTCCCACAGAAAATATTGTGTTGCAGTCAGAGGTTCAGTCTCTCCTGTTAGCAAATGCGATAGAAAGGGTGCCCACTCCTCCCAGTGGGAAAGGGACCTTTACTCAAGATACTTTCTCACCCAAAAGAAGAACAGGGACTGGTGACCCACTCTAGACCTCAGGTACCTGAACAAGCCCCTGGTCAGTCCCAAATTCAGAATGGTCACCCTGTTAATGGTGATCCCTTCCTTGCAGCAGGGAGACTGGCTAGCCTCCCTAGACCTCAGAGATGCCTATTTTCACGTCCCAATCAGGCCCTCTCACAGAAGGTATCTCAGATTCAGACTGCCCACTGGCCACTACCAGTTTGCAGTACTCCCATTTGGCTTTTCCTCAGCCCCCAAAGTCTTCACAAAGTGCCTGGCAGTAGTTGGAGTCCATCGCAGAAGACGGGAGTCTTTCCTTACCTGGACGACTGGTTCATAGCAGAAAAGTCTCCCCAAAAGCTCAGAGACGCTCTCCGTCTCACACAGCTCACTCTGGAGTCACTGAGCTTCCTGATCAACACAGTAAAGTCCCAGTTGGAGGTAGTTCAGCTCCTGAAGTTCATTGGAGCAGAGCTGGATACCCAGCAAGGAAAAGCTCTGCTCCCACTAGACAGGGTAGAGAACCTCCAGACTCTGGCGGATTCGTTTGTCCTCAGCCAACAAAGGCCAGCCAGGCACTTCCTCAGACTCCTAGGCCACATGGCCTCTACTGCAGCAGTAGTTCCAGGCATCAGGTTTCAGATGAGGGACATTCAGTACCATCTGAGGGCTCATTGGTCTCAAAAAAGGGACACTATCAAAACTGGTTCCAGTCACAAAGACTCTTTTACAAGTCCTAGACTGGTGGAAAGACGGGCACAACCTCAGGGAAGGAATCCCCTTCCAACAGAAGGAACCCTCCAGAGTGCATACTACAGATTCCTCCCTCCTGGGATGGGGAGCACACCTGGCAGACCAGTCCATAAGTGGGGTATGGTCTCCCAGAAAGCCCAAGTGTCACATAAACCTCCTTGTACTCAAAGCTGTGTATCTGGTCATAAAAGCCTTTGCCCCCCAGTTCAAAGGCCAGTCTGTCCAAATCAGGACAGACAACACCACCACCATGTTCTGCATCAGCAAGCAAGGGAGCACAAGATCCTCAAAGCTCTGCGCAGAGGCCATGAAGATCTGGCCACTGGCTTACCCCCTGGACATGCAACTAACTGCTATTCACCTGCCAGGCAAGGACAGTGTACTGGCAGACTCTCTGAGCTGTATCAGCCAGGGCCACCATGAGTGGACCCTAAACAAACAAGCGCTGGCTACAGTCTTCAGGAGGTGGGGCACTCAGGAGATGGAACTCTTTGCCTCCAAACACAATCGTCAGATGCCCCTGTACTGTTGCAGGCCTCCGGCACTAGGCTCAGTGCCAGTGAATGCCCTATCCCTGTATTGGACAGGGAGGTTCCTGTATGCTTTTCCTTGATCCTCGGGGTGCTCAAGCTCAGGAGACAGCAACAATGATCCTGGTGGCTTTGGACTGGGCAAGGCAGCCATGGTACTCTCCGCTCCTCGCCCTGTTAGCCAAACAGCCCATTCGCCTGCCCGTGAGCCATGGTCTCCTGACTCTGCCTCAGACGGGGGGTAACATACCCCAACATAGTCTCTTCACCTCAAGGCCTGGTACTTGAAGAGCTAGAGTTCCCAGATTCTCAATATTTAGAACAAGTCCTAAGGATCCTTAGACTAGCTAAGAAACCAAGTACCAAAATAACCTATGCTTCCAAATGGAAGAGGTTCACTCTCTGGTGTAAAGACAGGCAGACTGATCTACTGCAACCAAGCCTGTCCTCCATACTGGATTACCTGGTTCACCTACAAGCATCAGGCCTTAGGGCCTCATCCTTGAAAGTCCACTTGGCAGCTCTTTCAGCCTACATTTCAGCAAGCAAGTAGAAAACTGTAATTTTTCATCCCATTTTAAAAAAAATTATTTAAAGGCCTGCTGCACCCCCAACCACCACTTAGGGAACTTGTGCCCCCAGTTGATGGAGTCTCCATTTGAAGCTGTGGCTACAGCAGACTTAAAGTATGTCACCTGGAAAACAGTATTCCTTGTGGCCAACACCTCAGCCAGGAGGATATCAGAGCTGCAAGCTCTCTGCACTGAACCAAACTACATCATCTCTCACAGAGATAAAGTAGTTGTCAGGATCAACAGGAAGTTTCTTCTCAAAGTGGTGCCTGAGTTTCACCTCAATCAATCTACAGCTCTCCCTCTCTTTTTTTTACAGACAAATCCACTCCTGGTGAGTGCAGGCTCCACAGCCTGGACATCAAAAGGGCACTGACATACTACCTAGAGCATACCAAGCAGCTCAGGACCTCTTATACTCAACTGTTCCTCACCTATGACAAGGTGGGCAAAGGCAGACCAGCCTCTAAGATAACCGTCTCTCACTGGATAGTCTCTTGCATCCAGTTCTGCTATAGTAAGGTTGGAAGACAGCCACCTCAGGGCCCACTTTACCAGGGGCACAGCAGCCTCCGTGGCAGCATAAGAAGAAATTAACTTCACATTTACCATGATTTCCTTTTCTGTTAGCTCCAACATTGTCAATGGGTAATCATAACAAATGTGTATAGTGCACCCCTACCAGGAGTATAGCACAGCCCAAGCTTTAGAGTGTTGAGCATATGAGAATTCCATGCTGCAGCAACTCCCCTGTTACTACTTACCTTGCAGTGCCATAATAGCTACACATTTTCATACATTATAATCTATTGTCAACATAAAATGTATTGACACTTGTAAATAAAAAAACTGTCTTACCTTCCAGGCAGACGTCCAAGGAGAAGGCTCTCCATTGGACTCAAGGGTTGGACAGTTCGATACTCCTTGCCGAAAGAACAATCCCATTAAAAAGGCAGGTTCCAAATCTTTCGTACATCTGGAAAACTGAGGCCGCTCACCCGCTAAGATAGAATTTCCAGGCAACAACTGGATGCAGTGAGGCCACCTGTAACAAGTAAAAACGCCTCAAGAGTTATCAGTAAAGCTGTTAACCTGTGGTCACAGACTGATCATTTTGAGCACGTGTGGATGTGAAACCATATAATTGCCTTGCTTCACCTGCCTGCCCAGGGTGATGCCTTAGCCCTAGAGCGGTGAGCCTTGAGGAGAGCTGGGGACCTCCTCTTACTACAGTGTTGTCCTGAACAATGCAGGCTCACACCCTTTAAGCAAGGGTGGCCTAAAAAGGAAGGCCTCTTAACTCTGCTTGTCTTTTCTACGAGAACAAACAAGACTGTCAGACCCACGGAATGCAGCTGTCCATTTAGGTTAGAGCTTAATGGTGCAAGATGAATCCAAGTTTCCCTTTTTTCCTTTCCAGCCGGCCCTGCCCTCGAGCACCCAGTGACCGTAGGGGCTCCGAGCCGCCAGCGGGCGGGCGGCGACTGCTAAGCTGAAAAGGGAACCAGGAGACCGGGAGAGACGGCCAGAAAGCTGGCCCTGCCCTCGAGCACCGAGTGACGTGGGGCTCCGAGCCGCCAGCCGGGCGGGTGGCGACCGCTAAGCCAGAAGAGACAGGAGGCAGGAGAGACAGCCAGAAAGCTGCCCTGCCTCGAGCAGCACCCAGTGACCGAGGGCCCAGCCGCCAGCAGGCGGTGGCGCACCGCTAAACCAAAAAGGGAACCAGGAGGCCGGGAGAGACAGCCAGAAAGTCAAGCCTGCCCCTCGAGCACCCAGTGACCGTGAGGCCCGAGCCGCCAGCGAGCGGGCTGGCGCACCGCTAAGCCGGGAAAAGGGAACCAGGAGGCCGAGAGACAGCCAGAAAGCCGGCCCTGCCCTCGAGCACCCAGAGACCGTAGGGGCCCGAGCCACCAGCGGGTGGGCGGCGATCGCTGTCGAAAAGGAACCAGGAGGCCGGAGAGACAGCCAGAAAGCGGCCCTGCCTCGAAAGCACCCAGTGACCGGGGTCCGAGCCGCCAGTGGGCGGCTGCCACCACTGCTTCTAAAAGGAACCAGGAGGCCGGAGAGACGGCCAGAATGGGAGAGCCAGTCCAATCGGGAAGGCGACCGCCAGCTGAGCCTTGCCTCTGATTGGTGCGCCTTCCCCATTGACTTTTGCTTTGCTTGCACCTCCAAAACTGGCCAGGATTTCTGCTCTTTTATAGCAAAATTCTCCAAAAAAGAGCTGTTTTTTCCTTTATTTTGTGTGAATTGTAAAATGTTTTACTGATTACTGTTTGTTGTGACTACAGTCTCGGGGACTTGTGCTGGGTTAGACGTACAGGCGCCTAACCCCCCAGTCTTTGTTGTGCAAATCTTTTAGCACCAGTTGCAGAATCTTTGATTGCTGCAACTCAAGTGCTTTTTCTGACTGCCCTCTCCTCTGTCTCCTCCTTTCCAGCCGGCCCTGCCTCAGGCACCCAGTGACCGTAGGGCTCCGAGCCGCCAGCGAGCGGCCACACTAGCGAAGAGAACCAGGAGGCCGGGAGAGACGGCCAGAAAGGTACGGGAGAGCCACATCCAATCGGAAGGCGACCGCCAGCTGAGCCTTGCCTCTGATTGGTGCGCCTTCCCCATTGACTTTTGCTTTGCTTGCACCTCCAAAACTGGCTGGGATTTCTGCTCTTTTATAGCAAAATTCTCCAAAAAGAGCTGTTTTTGCCTTTATTTTGTGTGAATTGTAAAAATGTTTTACTGATTACTGTTTGTTCTGACTACAGTCCTTTGGTGGGACTTGTGCTGGGTTAGACGCATAGGCGCCGAACCCCCCTCCCCAGTCTTTGTTGTGCAAATCTTTTTAGCACCAGTCGCAGAATCTTTTGATTGCTGCAATCTAAGTGCTTTTTCTGACTGCCCTCTCCTCTGTCTCCTCCTTTCCAGCCGGCCCTGCCCTCGAGCACCCAGTGACTGTAGGGGCTCCGAGCCGCCAGCGGGCGGGCGGCGACCGCTAAGCCGAAAAGGGAACCAGGAGGCCGGGAGAGACAGCCAGAAAGGTACGGGAGAGCCGCAAAATATTTGCCCCCCCCCCGGGTGTTTCTTTTATACACACT
The DNA here is from genome assembly GCA_016271365.2 of Neoceratodus forsteri. Classification (NCBI taxonomy): domain Eukaryota; kingdom Metazoa; phylum Chordata; order Ceratodontiformes; family Ceratodontidae; genus Neoceratodus; species Neoceratodus forsteri. Next base: position 682,294,721 of record CM057454.1, read on the forward strand.
TTCCCGCCTAATCTCCGCCCATAGCTAATTCCTAGCCAATACTGAGCTCCACTCCTCACACCACCATTAGTATTTTAACCCCTAGCTACCCTCCACCATGCTGCTGTTACTCTTAATGCTGCTCTGCCCCTCACCTTCCTCATATCCTGAGAAGGAGACCGATACAGCCCATGCCCTGGTGTTCAAGGCGGCTATTCAAGCTGGCCCCTTTATCCATAGTGGATGTCTTCCAATTCCTGAAGTATACACTACCGCTTCTACACTATAATCCTTGGGTTATCCCACAAAAAGGCTCACATCCAGTTCTGTACTTCATAAGCCCCCAACTCCATTTTTGGCAGTACAGAGCCCCCCTATACCTGTCCATCAAGCTGGTATTATTTGACAATTTACCTAACCACACAGCAGGCTCAAGACCCTCTAAATACTGGACCCCAAGCAAGAAGAGAAAATCCTCTGGCTATTCCTTCCTTCTATCACTTGAAGCCCTCATTAAATTAATTTTCTTTCTGCTGATCTGTGCTGGCACTGTTGAAATCAATCCTGGACCCACAGAAAGCTCTATCTCCCCAGCTGATTTAGCCACCATGAAAGGCCTAAGTTTTCTTCATATCAACGCCTGCAGCCTCCTAAAAGTTCTCATTAATACAGGCCTGGGTTGCACATACCTTACCTGACTTTCTGGTAATCTCCAAACATGGCTCAAATCTGCAACAAATGACAGAGAAATAAATCTTCGAACTATCAGCTCTTCAGATCTGATCGTCCATCCAGGGGCGTGTGGAGTGCCATTTATGTTAAAGCAAATATATCTGCATCCAGCCTCAATATTACATCACAGCCAAAGGAATTTGAATGTTTATCCTCAAGATATCTCTTCCTAATATGTCAGCTTTTCAATTGATTGGTTGCTATAGGCCCCTCAGCAGGCCTAAACTCCTATCCCACCTGGACACTATAATTAAATTAGGCCCAGAAGACACCATTATTTTAGGCGACCTGAATCTAAATTGGCTAGCCAATACATCCGCACCCTAGTATCCTTTTGTGACACTCATGGTTTCACTCAATTAATTAAAGAACCAACAAGGATTAACCCAAAAAACAAAAGTAACAGCACACTTCTGGACATTATGTTGGTTAATAAGCCTCATCTGTATTCTCACGCTGGAGTGCTGTTTAGTGATATAAGCGATCATTGTCCCATAGCTGGCATAAGATCATCATTCAAGCCATCCAACCCAGCAAAATTTCTCCCAAGAAGGTCTAAAAGAACCTTAATATCACAGGATACCTCCATGATCTGTGTCACACCACACGCTGGCAAGATTTCTATCTCACAACTTCAGTAGAGATAGCTCTACAGGTCTTAAATGACATTATCACAAGTGCCTCAACATACATGCACCCTCTCCAGTGTCAGAACCAAGCTCAAATCTTGTCGCTGGTTCTCTGCTGACCTTAAACGCATTGCTTGCTAGAGATAAGCTCTGAAAAGGGCAAGAAAGACCAAGGACCCAAATGATTGGCTTCAATTCAGAAAAGCCAGAAACTCCTGCACAAAAAGTGAGAACTGCCAAGGCTGCCTTCTATACAGCTGAACTGGATGCCTCCTACCATAACCCCTGCCAGATTCTGGGGACCATAAAGGGATCTTAGGACAAGATTCTACCCCTGTCTTACCACCCAAAGTGCACCTAAACAATGTGGATATCACTGACAAGTAAGAAATCTTGAATGCCTTCAACAATCATTTCACTACAGCCGCCTAGCATTCGACCTCTCCAGCAAATCTAATGCGGTCACAATTAAACTTCCAGTCTACTGAGGGACAAAAGGCTGCTTCCACATTTTCCTTCAAGCCAATACTATTAAAACAAGTAGAAGACCTACTACTCCATTTGGACACAACTAAAAGCGCAGGTGCAGACTCTCTGGACCCCTACTTTCTAAAAGTTGCACTGCACGCCTTAGCAGCCCCCCTAACTCACCTTTTCAATTTGTCCCTAGCCACTGGATCTATTCCTACAATATGGAAAACAGCTCATGGTTTCCTACTCAAGGCAGGTGATCCCATGGACCTCAGTAACTATAGGCCCATATCCATCTTACCAGTATTGTCCAAAATGCTTGAAAATTAGTGAACAGCCAATTAAGTGCCTACCTTGACACCAATAATCTCCTTAACCCAGCTCAATCTGGGTTTAGATCCATGCACAGCACCATCTCTGCCTTAGCAAAAGTTTATAATGATTGGCAGACTGAATTAGACAAAAAGAATAATATCTGTGCTGTATTTCTGGATTTAAGCAAAGTCTTTGATACTGTGGACCATGATCTACTAATCTCCTCTCTACATTCCATAGGCCTCGACTCAGTCTCTCTTCAATGGTTCAGATGCTACCTCTCCGGTAGACTACAGCATGTAAAAAATGAAGGTGACCTATCTACCTCAAAACCACTCCTAAGAGTGTACCACAAGGTTCCATCTTGGGCCCTATCCTCTTTGCCATTTATATCAATAATATTGACTCCAATCTCACCAAATCTAATATTCACCTTTTTGCAGATGATACTGTCCTATATGTCAGTAATCCTACACCATCAAAAGCCTGTGAACTTTTACAATCTGAGTTCTCTCTGCTGCAGCACAAATTACTAGAAAAGAAACTCCTACTGAATGCCAAGAAAACAAAAGCCATGTTCTTCTCCTCCAAGAGCTTCTTCCACTCTCTCACCAATCACCCTTCCCCAATTATCTACCATCCTTGGTGAAAGTCTGGACTATGTGGATAAATTTAAATATCTTGGGGTTTGGATTGACAATAGACTTGACTACACTAGCCACATTGAAGAACTCCCAAGAAGCTCAGACAGAGACTTGGCCTATTTTACAGAATAAACATTACCTAACCAGAGATTCTAAACAAAGATTAATCCTGGCATCATTCCTATCCCTCATTGATTATGCTGATTTCCTATATAGTCACTGCTCCTTTCCCACTTAAACAAACTGGATACCTTGTACCATAGAGCTCTTAGATTCATTACAGACCTTCCTTTCAGCACCCACCACTGCTCTCTCTATACTGCAGTCGGCTGGACATCCCTACATCATAGAAGAAACAAAAATGCTGCTCTATGGATCTACAAAGCTCTAACAAACAAATTACCATCCTACATTTCAGATTGTTTTACCCAGGTCATATCCAGACCATATGCCCTAAGGAATAATAAACTCATCATGCTGAAGATACCTATTACCTGTACCCGGCATGGGAGGGCTGCAATCAGCTACTCTCTAGCACTTATTTGGAACTCTCTTCAAAAGATCCTGAAGTTGAATACCCTCATTCCAATAGCATCTTTCAAAAAGCTATACACTAGTCTCTTTCCAGAGCCATGCAACTGTTTCCACAAGGCCTAGTCCTATAACACCCCTTCTCCCACACCCCTTTTTTTGCACTTCCACCCCTAATTTGTTTTGTAGCTTTCACCCACTTAACTCATACCTGACCTTATTCCCAAAATCCCATCACCCTCGCTTTAATCTTTCATTACTGTCTTATTTTGTTCCTTTTTTTATTATAACCCAGTTTCTTTGGCTCATTGCTTTGTATATATGTGAATATTCTTGTATCTGTTCATTTACAATGTCTTTGTTTTTTGTATTCAATCTGTATCTTGTATTTGTACCTTTATATTGTTATGACCAATCAGGTCCATCTTGTAAATGAGCTATGCTCAATGATGCTCGCCTGAATAAATAAAGATTTTGATTGATTGATTGATTGATTGATTGATTGATTGAAGTTGTGCAGTTCCTTCCCTTGGATTGAGGAGGTTGTGGACAGAAACCTATGTCCTGGACGGCAATGAGCACCTGCCGGACAAACTCCGTTCTGAGGACCACCGGTCCTTATGCCTAATAAGGTTTGGCTCCTTAAGAGGAAGCCTGTAAACAACAAATCCAGTGATGTGGATGGGAGTGGTTCGAAAAAACTCCTTGCAAAGAGCATTCAGGACCCAGTTCAGATCTCACAGAGGACCAGAGATCAGGACAGCAGACATGTCCTACAAACATGTGCTTATTAGGTCCTAGGCCCAAAAAAACCCGGGGCTATGAGAGCAGAACCTGGCCTCTCAGTGAACTCAATGTCGACCTTTTCACCTTTTTGAAGGGAAAAAAACTGCGGAATAGAGGCCATCGAAGGAGAAACCTTCCCTGATGGCCCAAGGTAAAATAGAAAAGTGGCCCCTGCTGGAACATAGGCTGCATACACAGACGATTTCTGGCAGCCATCATGGAGTAGAGTAGTTTCTCGAGGATAACTATACACATATTTATTATTATTTTCTTTTCAGTATATGGAAGGGCCTCCTCCTCTCAGGAGTCAGGGTGCGAGCTGTACCATTCCTGAATATTTTTTTGGGGGGAGAAAGAGATACCCTGATAGCAGGTCTCTACACACTAGAAGGCGTAAGAGTGCTTTCTGAGCAAGATTTGCTAAGTCCGAGAACTACAGTCTTAGCCATTTTGCAGCAAACAAGAGGCAGCTCCCTCCAGAGCATGTTTTATTTTTATTATTTTTTTTTTGTAAAGAAAGTTAGTAGAGGAAATATATACTGCCGAAGGTCAGTTCTTGAGGCAGAGCGACCACTGGCCCCCCCCCCCGGTTGTGGACACTGAAAAAGACTGAAGAACCTTCGCGGATCCAAGCATTGCAGCTAGATGCGAGCAGATTGATCTGAGGTCGACCAAACAAGTTGCACAGGAGTTCGAAAACCTCTGGTTCAACCTCCACCCCATGGGATGAACATTTTGTGGCTTAACCAGTCCTCCTGAAGGTTTAACTCTCTTGCCAGGTGAACTGTCAACAGGTTGGTGACCTCTTGAAACACCTCCCGTGCCTTAATAGTTATGTACAAATGCACATCATGTTAGCATCATGGATGAAAACTAAGGGAAGCTAGGCGGACCTTCTCCATCTCCTGAATATTGATGTGGAGATGGTGGACATAGACTGACCAAGTTCTCTGAGTGGGAAAGTGGCTCTGACCTGCCCTCCATCTGTCTAGGTTGACATTTGTTGTGAGAAATAATGTGACGTTCTAGTAGAAATTGCTCAGATCTTGCACTTTCACTCACCAACTTGGGGAGTGATAAGTTGAGGAGTAAAAGAAAAACTGGCTGATAATCCTCCAATGAGTGATTCCAGGACTACAGTAAACCCAATGAGTAAGCCACATCAGGAAGCAAGCCCACGAGATTAAACTATCGCTGCCTATCCTGAGGCCCAAATTGCAGTGAGCCAGTGGACTTTTGACAAAGGTCACCTTCTGAGGAAAAAGGTGGCAAAACCTTTCCTGATTTTGTGCCAAAAAATTACCACCAGACATTCCAAGGTCTGATACGGCTCGGGAGAGCTCTTCTTCTGGTTCACCCTTAGCCATGCGACTCTGGTATATGTAGATTGCGGAGTACTGACCTCTTGCTAAGGACATCGGTGCATGAATAAGCAGGTTGTTCAGTCAGGATAGACATTAAGCCACCAGGACTACCAACTCCTTCAAGGAATCCAGAGGGGCTGATGCTCGGGCGAAGAGACGCACCCTATGCTGGAGGGTTGGTCCAGTATCAAAACACCCGAGATACTCTGAGTAGGAGTGACAGAGGGAATGTGGCAGCAGGCATCCGTCAGATGTATTGGGGTTTAAGAAAACCCCTTGAATGAGCAGCCCGGTGATTAACCTCTGGGGCTTCATCCTGAAAGGTTTGTGGAGCACAAACTTGTTAAGACGCTTGAATGTAGAATGGACCTGACAACTCCCTAACTTTCTGGGGACCATAAAATAACCAACAGGCCTTTGAACTCATTGATTAGCATGACCTATACTATGGCCCTGAAAGAAAAAGGAGAGCCAGGAGCTCTGACGACAACTGGCCTTTTCGCAACCCTTGAAACTGGGGCGGAGAAATTACCCCTAGTAAGGCGTCTGACATTGTTCTGGTCCATCTTAAGGAAAAACTCCTTAATCTACCACCAAGAAATGGAGTCAGGGATGGGCTGCGTGCTCTCTTGTGAGGCACCACGCTTGTGGTTCTGGGCCTTTTGCACGGTGCCTGGTAAGTGCTTCTCTGATAACTGTAACCTTGTTTCCTGAGTAGGCTCCTCCATTCTCAGGAGCCAAGTTTCTAAGGAACAGAACCCCCCACAGAACTGTCTACACCCACCGTTACCTTGACTCCATTTGGTTATGGTAGTCTTGCACCGTTGTTCGACACTGGAGAAAGCCCTTTTCACTGCATTTTTTTTTTTAAATAGTATCCAGGGCAGCATCAAACCATAGGCCTCCCTCAAGGGGTTGTTAAACAGGTTAGCTTGTGAAGCTTAACCAGATCCATGGCACTCATGGTCGAAAAACAGTGAAGTAGGCTGAGCGGTCTGACATGAGATTCTTCAGTGAATAACCACCTGGAAAGTGGAACCATGGCCATGGTTCACAAAAAAGGCTCACCCCTTCAGAAAGGCAGAATGAAACTGGCCAGAGTAGTGACCCATACATTGAAGGCTCTGGCCAATAAAAGAAGCATAAAGACATACTACTGTTGTGTACTGATAGAGGTGAAACCCCTCCTGCACGCAGTGTTTACCCGCTTAACATGAAAGACTGTTAGGGCCAGAACCTTCTATAGGCAGGGCGATGTCTTTTTGGAAATACAAAGGTCTTGTCTTCCGTAGAGGAGCTTCCCACTCGCTAGACCTTTTCCTTAAGAAGGAAGATCCATGCCATGATTGGGAAGACACTTTTCTTATCCACACCTGTCCAATGTTGCTCAGTCGTTTTGGTCACATAGTAGCTGAAGAAAAATGCAGACTGTGACGGACAGTCATCTGCTGTCTCCATGGACTGTACCTCCTGAGCTATGAGGGACTACATGTGGGAATCAAACCCAGGACTGCTGAACGTATAAACCATAATAATATAATAATTACTAGTCACATTGATTATTGCGCTAAAATCAACTGTAACCCCCTTGTTACCCGGGGTTACTAGAATCCCAGTAAGACCTAGTGGTAGGCAGGGAAGGCAGCTTGTGAAACTCCAGTTAAATGGATTTCATACTGTCTCACTCTGTTGTCAGTCTCATCTGAGACTGAGGGATGAAATCACCATAGAACTATTGCAGCTGCATGAGCCACAATGGAATCTGCAGCAGGGAGTTGGAATAGAATGTTGGGAGGTTTGAACAGTAGTCTGTAGGTCAGTTAGAGTTTGGAGCTTGCTGAGAGAGGAGCACAGCAGCTCTGGTTAGGCTCTTGGAGCCTCAGCCCTGACATAGGGCTACATTTAGGTAAAAAGGTGTGCGTTTCCACCAAAAGAGAGAGACAGTGAGCAGTTTTAAAGTGGCGGAGACCGCTGATTCGGGTCTCAGTGTCCCCTCCCTCCGGGGATGGGGGCAGGAAGGGTTTTCCTGCATATTCCAGGGGCAACCCCCTGGTTTCCTACTAGTGGAGAAGCTGCCTTATTTGTTCAAGAGTCCATGGGAAACGAGAAGATTTGTGAATCGCCTGTGCGGCACCTGCAACCGAAGGGTGAGTTTCTGGTCTTTCTAAAGGGCCCATGTTTTCACCCTGGGACTTGTGTGATAGTGGGGATTGGACTACTGAAATAGTGGGAGGCCTAGAGTAATAGGCCTAGCCAAAAGTAAAAGTATGTTCAAGTCCAGCACATATGGGAAGTCAAGACATGTAGAGGAGATGTGACATGTGTCTACCCAGTAATCTACATTGGCAAGCTTTCAGAAAAGAGTTGTTTAGTTTCCAGAGAAATGGCCGGGTATGGATTGTGGGAGCTGGAGGTGGGAGACCCCCCATCTTTAGTGACCAGGTCCACCTCTACGGATTTGCTCTGTGGATTTCTACTTTGCCTCATGCACTTCGCCAGTGATGAGGGAAGTACCCAGACGTGGGATTGGAAGGAAAATTCCCTCTAGGAGTCGAAGGCTCTAAGGTGGTTTGGGGAGCCACAACAGGATAACTGGTTCATTTCCCAAAATGGACCGCGGATCAAGTGGCCGGCGGGGGAGCTGGGCCAGTGGGGAAAACCCAAGTAGTGTACAAGTCGGGCTGTGTACCCAAAGCTGCGTGCAAGTCCGGGCTATGTGCTTGGTGGGTTCAGAGCCTGAGGACTCGAAATAGTGAAGAAGTGTTCTGTTGTCTCTAATCTGCATTACCAGGATGTAGCCCCGTGGGGGTCCGTCTATGCTTTGTTTGTTCAGCTTGGATGTGAATAAAAGCCACACTGTAGAATCCCATTCCTGGTTCTGGACATTACAGTTATTGCTTCCTGTGTTCGGATTTACTTGGGTGCCCCTGTGCAGAGTAGCCAAACCTAGGCCCCCTGTGCCAAGTAACCTCATCCTCCCTGAACCCAGTCCCCACCAGGTACTGCTGTCAGCTTCAACAGCATGCCACCTGTCGTTTTGAAAAAGGCAGGAGTGAGGGGTTACAAAAAAAAAAGGCAACTGTAATACTGTATTAGTGCACTAAAAACGCACTAGAATGAGCATGCATGCTCCCAACAGGTGCACACATGCGTTTGCACAGATGTGTACGCACTTGTGCAGTGCAATTCAATCGGATTGGCGCTTGCACAAGGCCACATAATTACCGGTGTGTATGCCTTCTAGAAAATGGCAGAAAAACCTAACTGAAGGAGTGCGCGCGAGCCCTAAAGGTGGGCTGCTATACACAAAAACGGAGGTTGTGGTGGAAAATCACCAAAACACCTCCCAAGAGTACCAAATTCAGACAGTAGCTGTGTACAGGTACAAAACACAAAACCTGAGCAGGGGGAGGGCAAAAGGAACAGAAGCTAGAGGCAAAGGACCCCCCAGAGACCCCACACTCCCAATAAATAAAATTCTACCTACCTTTTTGTCTTATTTTTATTTTTTTTAAATGGAGTCCATTAAAACAACCTAGCAAGGCAGAAGTGGCTCCCAGTCCACACAGGGAATGAGAAAAAAGGCAGGTTATTCAACTGGAAAGCTGCAGCTTAACAGGCAGCCCCAAATAAAGTCTTGACATCTTGAAACTTGAAATTCTTGAGAGAAGATAAAAGTACTAGCAACTAGGTACTAGGAGCAAGAGGGAGGGAGAGGTACCCCAGGGGTGTCACATCTGGATAAGGATAAAAAGGCCAGTAAGGTGGAGGGGACGGATGATGCTATCTCCGCCAAAAGGGTGTGGTTAGCCCTGAAGGCCCTAAAGAAAGACAAATCTCCTGGGCCGGATGGCATTCATCCGAAAGTACTAAGGGAATTGGCGGACATACTGGCTGCACGCCTGGCGGAGCTCTTCAACAGGTCACTTGAGACAGGGAGGGTATCTAGGGATTGGTGAGAGGTACATGTGGTGCCAGTCCATAAAGGGGGGTTGAGGGAAGTACCAGGTAACTATAGACCCATCAGTTTGACCTTGGTGGTGGGAAAATTAATGGAGAGTATACTAAAGGAACGATTGGGGGTGTACTTGGAGGAGGTGGGAGGTCTGGATAGTCGGCAACATGGGTTTGTGCCAGGTAGATCATGTCAAACCAATCTTGTGGAGTTCTACGAATGGGTAACATCAGAACTGGACAGGGGAAAGCCTGTGGATGTATTATTCTTGGATTTCAGCAAGGCGTTTGACTCTGTCCCCGCAATGGTCTGGTGGAGAAACTGATGGGGTTAGGAGTAGGCCCTTTGATGGTCAGATGGATTGAAAACTGGCTAGCTGGACGCACCCAGAGAGTAGTGGTCTGTGGGGAGCTCTCGAACCCTAGAGAGGTTGGTAGTGGATACCGCGGGGCTCGGTCCTGGGTCCGATCCTGTTTAATGCATACATATCGGACATCAGGGAGGGTATAGGGTGTGAAATGAGTCTCTTCGTGGATGACTCCAAGATGGGAGCAGTAGTTGAGGGAGAAGAGGGGAGGTTGGCCCTGCAAGGGGACCTGGACACCCTGGAAAGCTGGGCTCACACATGGAAATTAAATTTCAATATCACCAAGTGCAAGGTGTTGCATCTTGGTCGGGGAAACCCTAAACACAGGTACATCCTGGGAGGGGAGGCGCTGGAGGCCCTCATAGGGGAAAAGACCTGGGGTCATGGTGGATGCATGTATGAATAACTCTGAGCAGTGCAGGAGAGCAGCTAGCAAGGCAAACAGGATGTTGGGATGCATCGTAGGGGATCACCTCTAGGAGCAAGGAAGTGATTCTGCCACTGTAC